>JAJIBD010008843.1:0-88458 GCA_021461705.1 Cryptotis parvus
GCCCAGGATTTGTGGTTAGGCGGATTGGTTTTGTTTCAGTGATATTTTCGTTAAGTCTGGTATCTTACAGAGAGAGAACAAACATTTCCTAAATGTTAGCATTTTAGAAAGTTGTTTCCACTCTACTTTGACATAAGCAGAAATTTGCTAGTTGCTCAGCTTTTACTTTTCTTGGTTATTTAGTTAGTTTTAATGAAAATAGCTGCTCCTTAAACACGTGATTTGTGATGATAGGGAACAAATAATTCAGGAAAATTTTATAGTGTAATCACGTGTTCAGCCCGAGAATTTTGTCAGAATTTTGCAGTTCTACTGACCAGAGTTACCTTATTGTAAGAACTCATAAAATCCTACTTACTTTACAACAAAATCCCATCAACTTTTTTGGGATTTCATAAAATTCCACATGGAACACAAGGCCAAGGGGAAAATCTACTGCACAAAATTCAAATTGTGACCCAAATGAATTACCAATCTTGTAATATTTTTTAGATTCTGTATATTAAATTCTAATTACTTAACTTTCTGGATATGTAATATTATATAACTAGAAATATTTGGGAACCTCAGTTTCATTCTGTATATTACAGCAATTAAAGCAGCAATTACATGGAACTGTTCGTATAATTAAATGATACACAGTTTAAAAATAAAGCTAACAGAGTACCTGGCATTCCCTGACTAGTGACACTATTAAATTTTATCCAGTCTGCTGTAAACACAGCAATTCTAAAAATATCAATCAGCACTTAGTAGAGTTCAGGGATCTTTCTTAAATATAGACACAGCAATAAATAGTAACAATACTGTGTTCAGCACAGTGATTAGCATAGGAACTATTGTCCCCTCCTGAGTCTTCACTGGGATTGGGCTGACCTAGAACATGAGATTGGCTCATTAGGAAAAGACACACCTTTCAGCTTGACCAAGAAGTGATACAGGAATTCTGCAGTTGTTTGGTGGATAGTTGGCGGTGACAATCTATAAGAACATCACATGTTCCTCCTCAGATCGATGGCACATTGTTTTACTGTCAATATTACCTAACTTCGTTGGTTGGCTTTCCGCATCTCGGACAAATTTTCATCTCATATGCCTTAATGGTTTCATTGATTCTATATAGCAATTGCCTTCTCCCTGTGGTTTTTGTTTTGCCAGAGGAGGGTTGACTGCTGAGCAACACCCAGCTCTACTCAAAGCTTACTCCTGTGCTCAGTTACCAGCCTAGGAAGGCCTCTGAAGACCAGCATATGCAGCGCTGGAAATCAAACTAACATTGGCCTTAAGAGAGGAAGGCAACTTACCCTCTGCACCTCTCTCTGGCCCTGACTGCTCTTGGGATTTTTGCTCTTTTGTTTTCTTTTTTCTTTATTTTGAAGTAACTTTACCTATGAATTATATTTTAATTGAGATGATGTGATTTATATATATCAAATATAAATTTGATTTTATATATATATCAAATATAAATTTGATATATATTTATATATATCAAATATAAATGTATTTGATATATATGACAAATACCAGTAACAATTATAGACCTCATTCCGAAATGGATTGAGGCTCTTTATGTTCCTGGAGCAAGCAGATGCCTTGGGCTCTACTAGCATGAGACAGGACATATGGAGATGTTACTGGGGCCCGCTCGAGCAAATCAATGATGAACTCCGGGAAGACAGTGATACAGACAGTGATGTAATTTACAATACTGTCAATGATGGTTTCTCATGCACATAGTTTCATCACCACACCCATCAATATATCTTTGAATTGTAATGCCACTCAGGTAGACAAGGACTTATCTCTGCATTCCAAGTTTATTACTGAATTATATTAGAATAAGTAATGCACCTGAAGGTACTTAGCACAACAGAAGAATAATATGCTTTTAAATTATGACAATTTAATATCATTTTGTGAATTCAACTTGGTAATTTATAATTGAATATAGTTAATAAATTCCTACATTTGATCTGCCATAAATACATAATGCATACTGTATAGATGCATTCGATGAAACAGAACCAGGGCTCCAAGACATATATGTGGAATATAATTAAGATTCCTCTATTATGATATGATGTGTTTCTGTTCTGTTTATGTTATTTTATCTTGTTTATGTGTATAAATTGTTACAAACGATATAAATATGCACATAATATATGTAGATGGACACTATTTTATGTTATCTGACAAGTCTTACACTTTACATTTTGCTACAGAGGGAATTCATTATTGAGTTGTCATACAACAACAAATTATATATAATATGTGTGTATATGTATATATATGTATACCGGTATGTATAAATAGTTAATGATATACTCTGTCAGTATGTAGAAATAGTTAATGAGAATTCAAGCTGACCCTGGCTTGATACTTAGTGAAGCGTAGTTCCCAGAGCATCACCATGCCTTTCCTGGATACCCCAAACACCACAGGGTGCTCTTTTAGCAGTTCTCTGTAATCAGTTCAGGGGTTCAGCATTAATTCCCAAGGGTGCAGTTTCTAGGGCTCTGTGTTTCCACAGATTACTCAGAGCCCCCTAAGTAACACAGAGCCCTAGAAGCTGTACCCCTGGGCCTTAATGCTGATTACAGAGAAGTGCTAAGAGTGGACCCTGCTGAGTCTGCACAGGAGACACCCACCCCCAAATGAAGTCAAGATCTATTGCATATATTATTTTATGACTGTTTAGTCAATATCTAATATTACTACTAAAACCTTATATACAAGGGAAATCTCCCTACGCATTCCCTCAATCTATCTTAATTATAGGCATTAATTTTGTTTCCAAATTAAATCTCTGTAAAATAAAAATAGGCAAGTAAGGGGCTAAAGATAGAGCATAGCAGACTCTACAGGTGAGGATATGATTCCCAGTACCTAGTATAACTCCCCAAAAAGAGCCAGACAGGAGTTATCCTTGAACTCAGAGCCAGGACTAGACTGAGCACACACTAGGTGTCTCCCAAACAACAATGAGTATAAAATAGCAAATAAGAGGCTATATGTTCAATGCCATTAAATAATTATTACAGGAGTTGGAGAGATAGTACAAGGCGTAGAGGGAGCTGGCCTTGCACAGCATCCTGTATGATCAGGAGGAGGAGACACCTGAGTGTAAGCCAGCAGTAGCGTATGAGCACTGTGGTATCCGAGTTTATTTTGGATCAAAAAATCCAAAATAAACAAATAAATATTACGACTTAAGTATGTCCTATTTATTATATACTGATAAAATTAATATATAAATTTAATTTAAAATTCAACATTGCTAAATATGCATGTATCTTATACACACATAGAATTAAAACGAGTACCTTGATTTCAGCCTTATTCAAGTTGTCAAAGGAAATCACATATTCGATAATTTGGGGGGCACTTTTACTATGTAGTGTACTATAGCCTATGTATTATAGAATAGTGAGAAGAATAGTAGCTCACATTATTATTATTATTATTATTTTTTTTTGCTTTTGGGGTCACACTCGGCAATGCTCAGGGGTTACTCCTGGCTCTGCACTCAGGAATTACTGCTGGCAGTGCTCAGGGGACCATATGGGATGCCGGGGATTGAACCCTGGTCGGCCGCATGCAAGGCAAATACCCTACCCGCTGGACTAACTCTCCTGGCCCCAGTAGCTTACATTATAATGCAAGGAAACATTAAAAAAACAAAACTAGCCAGGATGGGAGTAGGAAAGCACCCTTACAGACACTCTGGTGGTGAGTGCAATCCACTCTGTATTTGGATTACAATACATACATTATTGCAATTTCGTATGCCTGAAACTTTATTAACAGCATTATAAACCATGGGACCTAAATAAATGTTTAACTAAAAAAACTATTAGGTGAAATAAATCTTGACACATTGTGATGGATGATTCCAATGGATGATCACAAAAAAGGAAATAAATATAATGTGTTTGACTTTTTACTCTCAATTTGGTCTGGAAAAACCTTTTAATATAGTGTATTATTTGTCTAATTGGAATCAAAATTGGGGAAAACAAACTATCAACATTCCTAGGATCCAAATAATGACTGATTAAGATAAATAATGGCTAAAATAAGATCAATATTTGAAGTCTGAAGTACAAATGTATACATCCCAGTAGTTGGTGAGGGATTGCTTGTAACATTTTGAGAAAAATGTTATAAGAATTTAGGTTTTTTAATAGGAAACTGCAAACCTCAAGGTACTTTTGAATCTTGAAAATGTACACCTATACAAACACACACACACACACACACACACACACCACAGATACACAAAAAAGTGCCCATTTTAATTTAGGTTTACTTCCGTACTTTAAAATATCCACATATATTTTTAATTATAAGTCAAAGATGAAAAAAAATAAAAAGTGATATTGATTACTCTTACTGAATATTAGTGTTTCTAAAATTGGTTTATTTCACTGCACTTTTTCTTTTCTAAAATGGTTTATTCAATTTCCAAGTAATGCACAAAAGTAATTTATCTTTAACACTAAAAATGTAATTCAAAACAATTTGCTCATAAATGCATATAATGCATGAAAAAACTGTGACATTTTGTAGGGGAACAGTTTAAAAGCAGTTACCAATCCTACCTAACATTTTTCTACATTCAGTTAAATTAAGCAGTGTCTATTACGTTAATGGCATCAGAAACTAAAGGATTAAAATAGCAGTTTCTGACCACAAAATGCATAAATTAACAGAGATGACACAGAATCAGTGACAAGGTATGTAATGGTATGTGTCAATACACTGTATTAATAATGTGTTTGAGAAATATTCATGATAGTCTTAAATTTTTATATTTATGGGCTGTTGATTTGAAAAAACTGCTATTAGCCCATAAGATAAGAGATATGATTGAAAATTAAAAGGTAGCTGAACAAGGTTGATTTTTCAGTAGCATTTATAAAAGCAACAGTGTATAAAAATATTTACTTTGACAAATAGCTGAATTTCATTTTGATTTTGACATGGAAACATACTTTTATATTTTACTTCTTTTATTTTTCCTAGCATTAAAACAAGAAGTTATGTTACTCCTAGCCTATACACCCACACGGCAAGCCTGGCAAGCTGCCCGTGTTGTATTTGATATGCCAAATACCAGTAACAATTATATTAGTTCAGTCCCATGACCTAATATAATGGTTTGAGGCCTCTTTATTTTCCTGGAGCGAGCAGATGCCCTTGGGCTCTACTAGCATGAGACAGGATATATGGAGATGTTACTGGAGCCCGCTTGAGCAAATCGATGATGAGCGGGAAGATTGTGATACATATATATATATATATATATATATGTATTCCCTATATATATATATATGTATTCATTTATTTTAAATGTTTTTCTAAATATAAGTAGCATAAGAAATTTAAAAACGTGTTTCATCCTATGGCGACAAACTGTAATTTTTCTAGTCTACGTATATAAGTATATATTATAACATTTATGTTACAGAACACACTGCTGAACACATTACTATAATACTCCATGTTTTTTAAAAAAGTGAATCTTAATTTGTTTTAATATATAATACATAATAGATCTACATCTAATGTCTAATAATTTAAATATATAACACAAACCATTATATGTTATATATATTTTCAACACTAAATCCAAAATTTTGATTCAAGATTCAATTAAAATGTCCAATAAAATAATTGCTTTCCATTAAAAATTAAAATTAAATTTTAAATTAAAATTTTAATTGAAATTAATTAAATTTAAATTTTAATTTAAAAATTAAGTTAAAATTCTAACAAACCCAAATTTTGATTCTGGATTAAATTAAAGTGTAAAATAATAATTTTCCATTAAAGTTAATCCTCTGACAACAAACGTGACTTTAGCTAGACATAGCTTTATGCTTACCCATATGACAAATACAAAAATTTCAATATTTTACTTAAAAATTTAAATTTAAAATTAATTCAGAAATTATAGAAACTCCAGTAGATTTGATTTTAATTTTTTCTTTTAAAACACTGAATTACTACCACTCATGTAACTTAAAATATAAATTAAATTTTAAGTTAATAAGAATAAATTACAGGGCCCAGAGCGATAGCCCAGCGGGTAGGGGCGTTTGCCTTGCACCACGGCTGGTCCATGCCGGCCCGGGTTCGATCCCTGGCATCCCATATGGTCCCCGAGCACCGCCAGGAGTAATTCCTGAGTGCAGAGCCAGGAGAAACCCCTGAGAATTGCAGGGTGTGACCCAAAAAGCAAAAAAAAAAAAAGAATAAATTACATCTATTTATTACATCTAAGAATAAATTACTTCTATACTTGGTCAAGAGGAATTAATTTTCTAAATTATAATTTCTATAATTATAACATTTTATGCTTAAAAATATATATAATTTTCTTTAAATTTTATTACACCACTTTAAGACATACAATTGCAATATGCTCATGCTCGAGTTTTGGTTCCACAATGTTCCAACACCCATCCCTCCACCCTAACCCATCTCCCATCACCAATGTCCCCACCTCCACCCCCCCCCACCCCAACTACTTGGCGGGTTCTATATATCTTTATTTTATTTTTTTTTGCTTTTGGGTCACACCCAGCAATGTGCAGGAGTTTCTCCTGCCTCTGCACTCAGGAATTACTCCTGGCGGTGCTTGGGGACCATATGGGACACGGGGATCGAACCTGGGCCGGCACGGCAGGCCGCATGCAAGGCAAACGCCCTACACGCTGGGCTATTGCTCCAACCCCAAGGGTTGTATATATCTTTCCTCTCCTCTCTATGTCTCCCTCCAGCCTACATTTCCTACACATCGTAGAATGCATTTAAAATGTGTATCATTAAAATTAAAATTTTCTTACCATATTTATTAAGCATATTGAATATCTTAGTTTATATTTGCTAGAGACTGTGAGAAAATATAATGTTGTTACTGTACCTTGTGCCGCAGTCTTATTACAGGTTGATAAGATTTAAGACCATATCCTACTTCTTTGGTTGGCCTTCCTTCTGACTCCAGAAAAATGAATCCAAGAACCAAAACAGCTGACCAGCACTTAAACATCCTTTTGGCTTTTTACCTACAAAAATAAATAGTAAAAGTGATCAAAAAAAAGCATCATGTACCGAAAATGTATAAATAAATATTGTTTGAAAACATTCACTTTAGGTCTAATTAAATGCCCTGCAATGTCTAGGAAGTGTATCAAAAATAAGCATCTACAGAAAAAATTGCAATTCCCTTGACTGTAACAATTATTATTTCATTCATACAACATTATACCACATTTACTAAATGTCAATACAAAAATGAAAAAGTTTTAAGAAAATAATCATAATGATTGGCTTTAAAAAGAGAAAGCAAGAGATAGTATGACTGATTTGTGTTCATAAAGAAGGCAATTACATATTTATATAAATTAAATAGCTTATTTGATGTAAATAACCCTTAATTCAAACTGTACCTATTTTTTGATTATCTGGCAAAGATTAATGGGAGGCTATAGGATAGTCTTTATTGTACATACATAATATACTAAAGTATAAAAAATTCATACAGGTTATGAGATACCAATGCTTTTTCTGGTACTAAAATGGCATTCCTAAAATAATTGTTTTGTAAGTGTTTTAAAGTCAAATCACTCTTTACAGAACTCTCTATTTTTGGATATACCATAAAATTATAAAATAACATAGTTATTTTTATGGAAATGTCAAACATTTTGTTCCAAGCAAACCCATGCCTTGAGTTCAACCCTAATCCACTTTGCCATGTTCATTGCCTCAGCTGTGTGCCAATTGGGACAGTAGCAATCTCTCTCTCTCTCTCTCTCTCTCTCTCTCTCTCTCTCTCTCTCTCTCTCTCTCTCTTTTTCTCTGTCTCTCTCTGTCTCTCTCTGTCTCTCTCTGTCTCTTTCTGTCTCTGTCTCTTCCGGCTCTCTCCCTCTCTCCCTCTTTCTCTCTCTCTCTCAACTCAACCATTTTAACTTCTTGAGAAGTTTTAAAAATTTATTTCCTTCATTACTCACTGTATTTTAAATTCCACTGAATTATTTTCTTTCATCTTCAAGTACTCACAAATCACTTTGTTTTAATATAATCTTTTCCCCTATTTTAACAATTTTCTGAAAGGGTTGTATACCTCATCTTTTCCTTTTTCTTTTCTTTTTCTTTTTTTTTTTTTTTGCTTTTTGGGTCACACCCAGCAATGCTCATGGGTTACTCCTTGCTCTTTGCTCAGGAATCACTGCTGGCACTGCGTGGGGGGACCATATGGGATGCCGGGATCCAACCGGGTCGGCTGCATGCAAGGCAAATGTCCTACCCACTGGACTATCGCTCTGGCCCATCTTTTCCATTTTTTGATTGACTTCAATCACTTTTCTATTACAATAGCAGTATCTAAATTGTCATTAAATTTTTTTTGAAAAATCACATCACTTGGTGTCCATGATATTCTTCTGCAACTGTAAAATATGTGAAAATCCTCAATCCTTTAGAAAGTTCATTTTTTATTTACTTGTTTTTCTTGTCAGCAAAACTGGGGTTGGCTGCGTGGAAGGAAGAAAATTGGGACCATTTCTTGTGGTAATTGTACACTGGCAAAGGGTCTGGTGTTGGAATGTTGTATGACTGAAATCAAATCGTAGACAACTTTGTAACTGTTTATCTCACAGCGATTTAATTAAAAAATATTTTAAAGAGAAAAAATGAAAATAAATAAAATCTGATAGAAGGATAAAAAGAATTATATTGTCTCAGATTTCATTTGGACCCACTTTTACTTCATTCCTTCAGACTACCTTATTTCTTCATTCTAAAAAGGATGTGTAGGCCAAGCTTCTCTAGTTTGACACAGAAATCTTAAATAACAATTTGACCTTCATGTTTCAAAAGCATCTACTCAGCTTCAATGTCTACAGAAAAACCAAGATTTTCCAGATTTTCATTCATTTGTGTATTTAAGCTGGAAAATGTGTGTATTCATGTCCTTTCCATCACTCCTAGTGTATCTACTCCTTGTATGGCAGCCCTCACTCTATTCTGCTGGCCCTACCTAAACAACTCTGGATCAAGTTGCCACTTCTCTCATAAATTGCCCCACCATTCTCTTTTCTTGCTGTCCACATTGATGTAGAAGCATCATCATCCATTACCCACAGAACAGATTTTGTTGGTAGCTTTAAATATTCATTTACCCTTAAGATACAAACATGAAATCATTGTTGCACCTATAATTTCCCAGGGCCTACATTCTGTAAATATTTTCATTCCTTTAATTAACTGTTCTCTGGTTTCAATAATTTTTTTTCAGTTCTTTGAACTTATTTACTCATTCCTGCAGAAAGTCTCTTAGCTATATCCTGCAACGGAAATTTTCACCTTTACTTATTGCTCCATAATTTTTCCATATTAAATCTTCCATATAACAAGTCTAAATTAATTAATTTATTATCCAGAATATTGTTTTCCTTCATCTTAGTGCCTCTTTTGTACTATACACCAATAATATGATTATTTTAATTGAATTGTTCTCCTTTATATAAGAGTACTTGTTTTCAGGGATTCAGTTTTTGCTCACTATTTGATTTTTTTGCTTTGTTTTGTTTTTGTTCATTGTTTCCCCAGAATTAAACATCATCTAGACCCAGAAAATATAATGTAACAAACCAGAGATTAAATGTTCAATAAGTGAGTACATTAGTGACCATTAGTCTGGTTTCTAAGGTAAATGCTCACACTCTCCCACATTCTGAAAAAGAGTTGGAAATAATTCCAATATCTACTACTAACACAAAACATCTGAAAACTATTCTGAGTAAGAAAATATTTCCATTTGCACTTTATTGCATTTCTGTCATTTTCATGTATAGTTTAAGCTTTATCTATGAGGGTAAAATGTGTTTAGAACACATTGGAAGGAATGTTTCAGATATATGTTCGAGGTCAAGAAGAAAGCAGAGAACACAGGACAAGTGACAGGATATTTCCTCAGGGATTTAAATACCAATTTCCTCTTACTCTCAACAAACGTGTGGGGATGGGGGGCAGTGAAACTCACTGAGATCATTAAGCTTCCAAGTACTCAAAGGTTTTTTTTTTCCCTTCTCTCTTTTCCTTTTCTCTTCTCACCTGCTTCCTTGCTTTACAAACCCTCTCATCATGTCTATACACATTAATCTGCAAATTCATGTGAATCTGTGTGCATTTACAGACTGGCCCCACTAACCACAAGTAAAAAGTTCCTATATGAAACTTTTTTGTAAGACAGAATACTAGAAATCGAAGAATGACCATACATTTACACAAAAATAGAGCTTGCAGATCCTCCAAATGAAACTGTCTTCCAAATCAGTCAAATAACACATCAAAACTAAAGAGCACTAATGTGTAGTAAAGGCAGAAATGAGCAATGCAGCCTGCAACAAGGTATTTCTTATGGGAGGAATTGATGGTTCTTCCCTTGCTGTCGAGCCAAAGTATAGCCTATAAAAGCGATGTGTGCAGAAGCTCCAGTCGCGCAAATCATTAGTTTATAGAACTTGTATGGAAGAAGTTACTTGCGAGGGTGAATATGGTTTGTACATTTGCCTTCTGTCATAACAATGATAATCCATTTAGAACTTTTCAGGTTAGAAAAAAACAAGTACTGAAGGAGGATTTTTGTAAAAGTAAATTAGTACAACATAAGCCTTGAAAATATGTGGATAGTCATAAATATATACTATATATATATTTTATGCCATATTCCCATAAGCATTATGTCTACTATAAAATATAGATAAAAGTATGAATTCATTATTATATAGTACCAATAATTTCATTAATCATTGTTGATGAAAAAATTTCACATATTGATAATAAGATTGTCAGTGAGGAGTAATTCTTCTAGTTAAGGACAACAATCTATAAATATAGATCTCATGAAACTTGAAGTGACAAGATAATAAAAATAAGTCAGAATATAAAACTGCAGAATATGTAGAGTATAATCAATTTTATATGCTAAGTTTATTTTTCATTAATAGTCCTAAAATTTTCAGGTCTAGAATTTCTTACTTATCTTAACTTAAGTAAAAAAAAATAACTATATGATATTTTATTTCTCCATGTATCACAGGGCAGAGCTGCTACTGGCTCCCCCTGTGGCCAACTGATCATGAGGCACCCAGGAGGGTAGGCAGGTTCTAGCCCTGGTCCACCATCACAGCAGAGCCTCACAAGAAGCCAGAGGACCCCTCACACCATGAGGGTTACCATTTTCAACATCCAGACTCCACAGCTCGTCAGAGCTCCACCCAGCAGAAGAGCTGATCTTTCCCAGTATCATGCGGTTCATCAATAAATGTCCAAGATGAGAGGCTACTACAAGAGCATCCCACCCACAAAGCAGAGCCTGCAAGCTACCCACGTCATATTGATATGTCAAAAACATTAACGATTTAGACCTCATTTCCATAACCTAGAGGAATGGTTTGAGGCTCTTCATATTCCTGGAGCGAGCAGATACCCTTGGGCTTCACTAGCATGTGACAGGACATATGGGATGTTACTGGTGCCGCTCCAGCAAATCAATGAACAACAGGAACACAAGTGCTACTTTATTTCAGTAAAACCAATCATAGAACTTTTGTATGTCCTTAACATCACAAAGTATTTCTTAGAATGCAACCTTTCCAAGATATCCATTAAAAATCTCACTAATTAGTTTAATTCATTTACATAACTACCAAATATCAGTCATAAAAAGATGGTTCTTGTTAGCTGTTCATAAAATAATCATGGGCCATTGCAACTTCACTCCAGCCATTGACCAGACATGCACCTAGAAATCTCCAAAGAAACCAATCTCCAGATCTCCAAAGGAACCAATAATCTGCAGACATGATACTGCAGACCCCACAAAAGGTTGAGCATGGTGGGATTCGGAGACCAGATCCTCTCCTGGACATCTCAGCAATGCCCCAAAGCCAGAGACTACCACTTGCAATTGCAGCTATTTCCCAGGCTGCATTCCACTGCTGGAAAAAAGCCCAACCATTGAGAGAAGCCATGGTTTCAAACTCAGGTACTTGGGTCAATTGTGACTGACTTCTCCAGGCCTTCCTGGAGCGGGGATATGGGCCCCCTCCCCCATGACCCATCATCAGAAGGTCAGGTGGCTACATGGGGAACCACAGAAGGGAAGGGAAGGGAAAAGGAGGGGAGGGAGGGAGGGGAGGGAGGGAGGGAGGGGGGGGGAGGAAGTATGTAGGTATATTCTCTACTCTGTATGAACATAGCAGTAATTTCAATATTTTTTCACCACATTTAGCAAATTAGCTCTATCAAACAATAAAAATTAGATTATTCAGGCTAGACCCAAGCAACAGTTAGTTGTGAAACCCGAAATTTGATTGTAACAAATCAGCAAAAGCTTATGACTTTACTATTTATACTTATAACAATACAATTAGTGCTGGCTAAGGGAGCAGGC
Organism: Cryptotis parvus; assembly: GCA_021461705.1. Classification (NCBI taxonomy): domain Eukaryota; kingdom Metazoa; phylum Chordata; class Mammalia; order Eulipotyphla; family Soricidae; genus Cryptotis; species Cryptotis parvus. The sequence goes on from JAJIBD010008843.1 coordinate 12,470, forward strand.
ATGGGAATGGGGGTGCAGAGTAGGAAAAGAAGGTCCTGGTGAAGCAATAGGTGTTGAATGTTGAATGCTTGTAACAACGTAACCATGAAAAACTTTTACTTTGTAAATTAAGGTATCTAAATAAAGGGGGAAATTTTTTTTAAATAAAAAATCATCATGATTTCTTCATTTTACCTCAGCTAAATGGTCCAAAAATGTCATTATTCTATTTTGAAAAGTTCATTCATTCACAGAAGATGTTCTGGAAATTGTTTTTAAATCAACAGTAATCAATCCCATGATATACTCACTGTGACCTCACTTTCTCAGCGTAATACCCTCTGACAACCTGTGAGTTTTTCATAATTAATTGGCAGTTTGTTGACAGCTCAGGAAGAACACTGAAAATCACATGACTAAAACAAACCAGCTGGAACAGATGGTACAATAATGGTCCTAAGACTTTTTCCATGCACCCTCCTTAGAAGGAATCATCAAAAAACAACAGCATTAACAGAGACCAAATTTTTTTTAAAAAGCCTTTGTAGCTAGCATTATATTCAACACAATTAGACAAAAATGGCACAGGGAGGGGGTGAAAACAGATTTCTGTTCTTCAACTATCTTATTTGTTCATGTGGATTTTTTTTGCCCTATGGAATAACATGTCATGCCATATTACAGATTTAGAACTGTAATATTATTTCCTAGGCTCAAATTTGAGGGTTTTCACTTTTTTTTGCACATTACCTACAAGCTCATTTATAAAATTCATGGAAAATTAAGATATTGCACAAAACATATCATTTGAGAGATTCCCACACAGTTCTCAGGAGACCCAGGGGTCACTCCAGTTAACCCCCGGGCCTCTGTTGAACAAACTTATAACTGGGAAACTGTTGAACAACCTGCTAACAGTTCAGTTCAAGGGTCTGGTAATGCTACACTAAGGCTCTGTGGTTCTGGGAACCACCAGGGTCACATTTAACAATGCTCAGAGACCTCCATGGTTATAGTTTACAGTTTGGGACAGGTGGTCACGTGATACTAGATATCAAACTTGTGTCTGTTCAACTAACACAGGCTTCATACTCCTGAGCTATTTACCAGTGCCCTACAATTTACTTTTTGAGATAAATTTTGGAGGAACAATGGAAATTACTAAGAGGCACTGGGATATATGCAACAGAAATATAGCAAAGAGGTAAGGCAGGATACATCTATTTTATAATCATTAGGGGCCGGAGCAATAGTACAGCAGTTAGGGCATTTGCGTTGCTCACAGTTGACCCCATCATCCCATATGGTCCCCTGAGAACCACCGAATAATTCCCGATTGCAGAGCTAGGAAGAACTCATTAGCATTATGACACAAAAAGCAAAGAAATAAAAATCATTAGTGTAGATACTTTTTCAATCTAGGTATGACAAGGAAAGAGATCAGGGAAGAAGAGACATACAAAGTATGTCTATAGAGAAATTTTAATGAAGCAGAAGATTAAAAACTACTTGGCTGCCAAAAGAAAGAGGAAAAAAATAATGAAGAGTTAATATGGAAAAAAATGAAAACCAAAAAAAAATAGATTTGAAATTGAATGACTGAAAATCAAAGTCCTAACAATCATCTGACAAGCTGTATAATTCACAAGTTTATTAGCTTGTTCTCTGCATATTACCAGCAGGTTAACTCTATGAAGACAAGTCTTTGTCAATCACTTCCTCAGAGCTAGGCAGTCATCAGCAAACAGCAAGAGCTTAACGAATACTTTTGATAAATAAATTAATGAATAAATTAATAGTGATAAGCAATTAATTTGAGAGACAGTTGGTACACATGGAGGAAATTTTAATATTCTTTGTATGAATAAACTATTCATTAAAAATGAATTAAATAAATCTATAAATAAAGGCAGAATTATCATAAAAAGGTTCCTTTTATATCTAGATCAAATGAAGTATTTGAATAGGAAATTCCTTTAGAGAAGTCTCTCATGTGAAGGACAGATAAACTTTTTCATTACTTTGCTTAGTTGAAAATGCAACTAGTATAACCACTGAGTCAGGAGTAAGGCCAGAGTACAGAGCTGCATGGCCTGATCCCCTTTGGATTGCCCCTTCCACAAATGCATCAGTAATAAGAGGGTCATAGGCATAAGACTTCTCTTTCAGACCGTATGCTAAGGCCTCTCAAACTTAGATAAATACCAGATAACATGGAAGACTTTTCAGTTGATATTTCTATGGCTATATAGGTTTATTATTTGGAAGAGTGCAGTATACTTTTTAATATGATGTTGAATGTTGAGATATCAATATGTGCAGTAGCAGTATACTGCCCACCAAGACCTAGAAAAATAACTGCATTATGATTTAAGTAACAATAATTGAGATTACTAAATTAATTTCACTCAATCAAAAGAAAAAGAACTTTCATTTTAATCAGAGATGAATCACTGATTTGGATGGAAAAAAATTCCCAGATTACGATTAACTTTATCTTTCAGTAATAGCCAGTTTGCTTCGAAACTGAAACAAACTAAATATGTAAGTATATAACACGTGCATTTTTGAGAAGCTATATTATAAAATGTATACAAATTTAAGATTGCATTAGAAGGAAGGAAGTTATATTTAATTCCATTTAATACTTTATCAAAGTACATAAATTCAGAGTTAAGAAATTTAAAATCTCACATGATGAAACACATGTCAAGTGCTGAATATTTTTTTTTCAAAGCTTACCTTTGAATTATAAATCTACACTGCATTTAGAGTAATTTCTCAGGTGTACAAAAACATTTCCTTAAGTGTACTATTTAAGAATCACTTAGAAAATAAAACAGAACTAAAAAAACTTTGTTTTTATATTTCTTATAAACGGAACCAATAAGTACAGGTGTACGAGGATATAAGATGAAACAGCCTTGAGGTCAGAGCAATAGTACAGTGAGTAGAGTATTTGCTTTGAGCTCAGCCCACATGGCTTAGATCGCCAGCATCCCACTTGGTCTCTGAGCCTTCCCGGACTAATCTGGAAGGCTTATTCCTTGTTTACAGAACAAGGAATAATTCCTGAGCATGCTTTGTGAGACCCCCCCACTCCAAAAAAAAAGGAGGTGGGAGGAGAAGAGTAACAAAGAGGAAGGAAGGAAGAGGAGGGGATAGAAGGAAGAAAGGAGAAGTATAAGAGGAATAAGGATGAAGAGAATAAAGAGGAGGAAGATGTTGGAAGAAGAGAAAGAAGGAGGAAAGAGGAGGAGAATAACAGGATGAAGCAGAAAGTGGATAAGGAGAAGGATGAGGAGGAGAAGGTAGGAGGAGCATGAGGAAAAGAGAAAGAAGAGGAAGAAGAATAGGAAGAGAAGAGGTAGAAGAGGAAGAAGGAAGGAGTAGGAGAAAGGAGACTCTTCTTACTCTTTTCCCTTCTCCTCCTTGTTCTTTCTCCTACTTCCCCTCTTCCTCTTCTCTGGGAAGAAAAGGAAGAAAGTGAGGAAAAGGAGGAAAAGGAAAAAGAGTAGGAAGAAGAGCAGCAGCAGTCGTATCATCTTGCAAACCTACTGGCATGATTCCATGACCATTTTTGTTAAATATCAAAACATGAATATGGAAAGCACATAGATTTGCAAAAGGCTTACTGCCTAAGGAATTGTTGAGAATATATAGATATTTAATAGTAATAAATGTAATATTTGTAAATATTTACATTTATATAAAATTGTAATTTTTGTTCTTGGTCCACATACCTTGGTGCTCAGTACTTATCCTGGCTTAGTGCTCAGGAATCATATCTTCTGGTACTTGTAGGACTATATTTGATGACAGGGTTTAACCTAAGTCAATTACGTGCAATATAAGCACCTTACTTGTAGTATTATTGCTCTGGCCCCATGTATGAAATATTTTTTAAAGTTAGTATGTACATATATTTATGTAAATCACCCTCAAAAAGTATAAAATAAAACAAAACTTTTGATATATTTGCTTTCTCTCATTTCATAAAGCTTACAAAGTTACAGAAAAATAGATGAACACATCTATAGCCTAATACTTAATATTTAGGCAGAAGAGGAAAACAAATACAATGCTAGGTGACTCTTGCTTTATGAAGAGGTCCCTAAAACTAAAGACCTGAGCCCAGAGAGATAGTACAATGTGCAAGGTGACTGCTGTGTAGCCAACCCAGGTGTCAGTGCTGGGAACACTATATGAAACTCCATCCCAGCACCACCAGGACTGATGCCTGAATGCAGAACGAGGAGTAACCCCTGAGCAGTGTCAAATGTGGCCCCAACAAACAAAAAGTTTAAATGTCAGAAATCACATTTTATATGCCATTTTATTACGATCTTATCACTGTATCACTGTCTTCCCGTTCATCATCGATTTGCTGGAGCAGGCCCCAGTAACATCTCCATATGTCCTATTTCATGCTAGTAGAGCCCAAGGGCATTTGCTTGCTCCAGGAACATAAAGAGCCTCAATCCATTCCAGAATGAGGTCTATAATTGTAACTGGTATTTGGCATATCAAATACAACATGGGTAGCTTGCCAGGCTCTGCCGTGCAGGTAGCATCCTCTTGTAGTCATCTCTAAGTCCAGCATTTATTGATGAGCCGCGCCGCCACAAGCGGCATCGCGAGCCGGGCTGTGGTAGGCTGGTCTGCTGGGTGGAGTTTTGATGAGAGAGAAGTCCGGATGTGGAAAATGGAGGCCCTCATGGAGTGGGGGTCGTCTGGCTTGTTGCAAGGCTCTGCTGGGGTGGCGGGCCAGGGCTACAACCCGCCATCCCTCAAAGGCACCTCATGAGCGGCTGGGCACAGGGAGAGCCAGTAGCAGCTCTGCCCCATGTCTATATTGATATATACTATACTATATATCAAATACTACATATCAAATATATATACGTATATCAAAGTATATGATGTACTATGTATATCAAAGTATATGAATACATATAAATATATAAATATAAATGACAGACAATAGGCAGATGGGGCGATAGTTGCCGATGTCGTGAATGTCTCCCTTTTGAACAGTAGAACTGTTCTGCTGGTTTTCCATTGGGAGGGAACCTTGCATTCAGACAGGTAGCGTGTGAAGAGCCGAGCTAGTGTATTGATGAGTACCAATGGCAGATTCTTCAGGTGTTCGGGTCTGACTTTGTCTGGGCCTGGTGCTGTTCCCTTCTTTACCGACAAGATGGCATGTTGGATTTCAGAAGGGAGAACGTTGGGAATGACATATCCATCCTGTGGAATTTGGTATGTGGGCAGGTGGATGTGGCTATCAAAGAGATTTGAGTAGAAGTCATGGATAATCTTCTCCATTGCCTTTCTGGAAGATGTGATAGATCCGATCTACAAGCTGTTTACACGAGTCATCCTAAACAGGATTAGCAGAACACTAGATGAAGGACAACCATGCGAGCAAGCAGGCTTCCGGAAAGGATTCAGCACAATCGACCATATCCACACGGTAACCAAGCTCATTGAGGTTTGTAGGGAATACAAGATGCCGCTCTGTCTCACGTTCATTGATTTACAGAAATCCTTTGATTCTGTGGAGACTGAAGCAGTCATCGAAGCCCTAGCCAAACAGGGTGTTCAAACCCAATACATCAAGATCCTTCGTGAGCTGTATTACGGATTCACCACCAGGATCTCACCCTTCTACAAAGAAGTGCTCAATAATGTGAAAAGAGGGGTTCGACAGGGTGATACCATTTCACCAAAACTCTTCAGCGCCACCCTCGAGAACATCATGCAACAATTAGAATGGGAAGGAATGGGAGTGAAGATAGATGGTCGGCAACTACACCACCTCCGCTTCACTGATGACATTGTTCTAATAACACCAAACATTAGCCAAGCGGCACAAATGCTGGCTGACTTTGACTGAGAATGTGGAAAGATAGGTCTACAGCTGAATCTAAAGAAAACTATGTTCATGAAGAATGAACTAGTTCCAGAGGCCCCATTCACTCTCAATGGAACAAACATCTCTGAATGCAGCAGTTATGTGTACCTAGGTCGAGAAATCAACATGATGAACGACCTAAAACCTGAGCTGCGCAGGAGGAAGAGAGTGGCATGGAATGCCTTCAAAGGCATCGAAGAAATAGCTAAAAGGACAAAGAACCTCCGGCTCGGGGCACATCTCTTTGATTCCACCGTTCTCCCTGCATTAACATACGCCTCAGAGACCTGGGCCCTACGAAAGCAGGATGAGAATGCTACTCAGGTCTCCCAGAGAGGAATCAAAAGAGCTATGCTTGGAATATCATGCCTCACTCAAGTGAGAGAAGGAATCCGGAGTTCTGACCTCTGTCGCTATCCCAGAATCAGGGATGCTGTCTCGTTTGCCAAGGCATCGAAAAATCAGATGGACTGGACATGTAATGCGATTTGGAGACAACCGCTGGACTAGAGCCATTACCGACTGGATCCCATGGGATGTCAAAAGATCACGTGGCTGCCCGCCTACAAGATGGTCAGACTTCCTTGTAAAGACCCTGAAGGAACGGTTTGAGGTTTTTCATATTCCTGAATCCACCAGATGCCATTGGGCTACATTGGCACGTGATAGGGTCCAATGGAAATGTTACTGGTGCCGCTCGAGCAAATCGATGAATAACGGGATTCAAGTGATCAAGTGATATAAATATAAATATATATTTACCGCTATATGCATATATAGATATTCGAAGCACTAATAAGTGTAATAAACAATTGTGACTCAATATTTAATGATAATTCACTGCCAGGTATGTGCCCAAAACAATGAACACCTTCTCCCACTGATATCAGACACAGGACATAATATCAATTTCATGCCAACAAGAAGAGTCACAAACTGCTATAATCCTGGGCTACTCTCACCCAGCTCAGAAGATCAAGCCACAAGTTTTCAGTAGCAGCTGGGTTTGTCTTCTATGAAGCTGAGTAGAATTCAACAGAACTTCCTTGGACCTTGACGTATGGTACTGAAATTTGTTCCAATATTGCTGACAGCACCTTGAAATTCAAGGTCATGAAATAGAGTTCTGTGACTCTGATGAAAGTTGAGCATTAACCCAATTAATAGGCTAATTATGATCTTATATGCATTATTAAAAGATGTATACAATCATTTATGTAGCTAATTAAATTATGATGTGAACTTCACAAAGAACTATTTTATATAGTAAATAAACTTGATATTTATCTCTGGTTTATATATGTTAGTAAATATATATAATAAACCATCAGTCTCTGATAAAGTCTGTGGTATGCTAATAGATTATGAAATGAGAAAGCAGGTACACTGGGTACGGGTGTGGCTGAAATAATGAAAAAACCATTATTAACAGCATGGTAAACTGCAGAAACTGAAGCAATAATGTTTTTTAAATAAAGTTCTTATATACTTAAGAAAATGTGCTATCTCAATTTTGCACCTAGATTTTCTCCACTGTATATTTCCCTTACTTAGGTAAAACACGGTAAAAGGTTTCTTTACGTTCCCCATATTCTATGTGCACTTTATTTCACATGCTGAATTTCTGATTTTTAAGTTATTTTCAAATAATTTTGACATGAAATAGGGATGGCTGATTAATTAAAACTCCCCCTGTGTCCAGTTGATCATGTGCCACCCAGGAGGGAAGGCAGGTTCCAGCCCTGGCCCGCCATCCCAGCAGAGCCTCACAAGAAGGCAGAAGAACCCCCACACCATGAAGGTCACCATCTTCAACATCTGGACTCCACAGCTCATCAGAGTTCCACCCAGTAGAAGAGCTGATCACAGCCCTGCTCAACAGAATCCCACTCTATAGCCATCTATTTCAAGCCCAGGTAAGCCTGATCCAGAGACTCAGAGATATAGGGTAGAGCTGCTACCAGCCTCCCTATGCCCAGCTGATCATGAGATACCCAGGAGAGAAGGTGGGTTCTACTCCTGGGATGGAGTAGAACTCCATCTTGCGAGGCTCTGCAATCCCAGCAGAGCCTTGCAAGAAGCCAGAGGATCCCCCACCTCATGAGGGTCACCATTTTCAACATCTGGACTCCACAGCTTGTCAGAGCTCCACCCAGCAGAAAAGCTGATCTTTTCCCGGTTCATCAACACAAGTAGGAGATTAGAGGCTACTACAAGAGTATCCACCCGCATGGCAAAGCCTGGCAAGCTACCCATGTTGTATTTGATATGCCAAAAACCAGTAACAATTACAGACCCATTTGCATGACCTGAAGGAATGGTTTGAGGCTCTACATGTTCCTGGAGCAAGCAGTTTCCCTTTGGGCTACACTAGCACTCGACAAGACCTGTGAAGATGTTACTGGTGCCCGCTTGAGTAAATGGATGAACAGCAGGAAGACAAGTGATAAGTGATACAAGTGATTAATTTCTAACGAGTGTAGTTATAACATTTCCCCCCTAAGAAGACAAGATTTATTGTGTTAGTGCAGTCAGTAGGTGTTTGCCTTGCCTGCAGTCATCCTAGATTTGATCCCCCAAATCCCATATGGTCCCAAGTACGCCAAGACTATGTCCTGAAGCTGCCCAGTTTTCCCAGCACCATTTGTTGAAGAGGCTTTCTTTGCTCCACTTAATATTTTTTGCTCCTTTATCGAAGATTAAGTGGTTGTATATTTGAGAATGTGTTTCAGGATACTCAGTTCTATTCCATAGGTCTACAGGTCTGTCTCTATACCAATACCACACTGTCTTAATTACAACTGCTCTGTAGTAGAGCTTGAAGTTGGGGAAAGTGATGCCTCCCATCTTCTTTTTCCCAAGGATTGCTTTAGCTATTCGTGGAGTTTTATTATTCCATACAAATTTCAGGAGTGTTTGTTCAATTTCTTTGAAGAACATCATGGGTATCTTTATAGGGACCACATTAAATCTGTATAAAGCTCTAGGGAGTATTACCATTTTGATAATGTTAATCCTTCTGATCCATGAGCAGGGAATATGTCTCCATTTTCTCAGGTCTTCTTTTATTTCCTGAAGTAACGTTTTGTAGTTTTCTTTGTAGAGATCCTTTACATTCTTTGTCAAACTGATTCCTAGGTATTTGATTTTCTGTTGCACAATTGTGAATGGGATAGTTTCTTTAATGTCCCTTTCTTCTCTTTCGCTGCTGTTTGCATATAGGAAGGCCATTGACTTTTGGGTATTGATTTTGTACCCTGCTACTCTGCTATAGGAATGTATTATTTCTAGGAGCCTTTGGTAGAGTTTTGGGTTTTCCAGGTATAATATCATGTCATCTGCAAATAGTGATAACTTGGCTTCTTCCCTTCCTATCTGGATGCCCTTAATGTCTTTTTTCTTCCCTGATTGCTATGGCAAGTACTTCCAGTACTATATTGAATAGAAGTGGTGGGAGCCTTGTCTTGTCCCTGATCTTAGGGGAATGCTTTCAGTTTTTCCCCACTGAGAATGATGCTCGCTGTGGGCTTGTAGTAGATGGCCTGGATTATCCTGAGGAAGGTCCCTTCAATCCCCATTTTACGGAGAGCTTTCATCATGAACAGGTGTTGAATCTTGTCAAATGCCTTCTCTGCATCTATTGATATGATCATATGGTTTTTATTTTTCTTTTTGTTGATATGATGTATTATATTGATTGACTTGCAGATGTTGAACCATCCCTCCTTCTAACGCCATGCACAAAAGTCAGATCAAAATGGATTCTAGATCTCAACATCAGACATGAATCTATAAGGTACATCGAAGAAAACATAGGAGAAACGCTCTACGACATTGAAACGAAAAGTATTTTTTAAAGACGACACACCACTGACCAAGCAAATGGAAGCAAAGATAAACAAATGGAATTATATAAAACTAAAAAGCTTCTGCACCTCAAAAGAAACGGTGACCAAGATACAAAGACAGTCCACAGAGTGGGAAAGGATATTCACCCAATACCCATCTGTCAAGGGGTTAATATCCAGGATATATCAGGCACTGGTAGCACTCCAAAAGAAAAACAGCCAACCCCATCAAAAAATGGGGAGAAGAAATGAACAGAAGCTTCCAAAAAGAAGAAATTCGAATGGCCAAAAGGCATATGAAAAAGTGCTCTTCATCTTTAATCATCAGGGAGATGCAAATCAAAACAACAATGAGGTACCATCTCACCCCACAGAGACTGGCACACATCCAAAACAGCAAGAACAACCGGTGCTGGCGTGGATGTGGGGGAAAAAGGGACTCTCATCCACTGCTGGTGGGAGTGCCGACTGGTCCAGCCCTTTTGGAAAACAATATGGGCATTCCTCCGAAAGCTAGATATTAAGCTCCCATTTGATCCAGCAATAGCACTCCTGGGAATATACCCGAGAGACCGAAAAACACATAGCAGAAACACTATCTGTACTTCTTTATTCATCTCTGCGCTATTCACTATAGCTAGAATCTGGAAACAACCTAAATGCCCGAGAACAGAGGACTGGCTAAAGAAACTGTGGTTCATCTACACTATGGAATACTATGCGGCTGTCAGAAAGGATGAAATTATGAAATTTACCTGCAAATGGATGGACATGGAGACTATCATGCTGAGTGAAATTAGTCAGAAGGAAAAGGACAGATATAGAATGACTGCATTCATTAATATGACATAAATAGATACCAGTGTTTTACTAAATGTGGGAAATGGTAATGGCAGATTAAAACTCACCATTGAATATACACAAAGAGACTTAAGTGATAAACTCTAAATACCTGCAGGGCTAGCCACAATGTGTAAAATAAGAGGGAGAGAGATGCAGAGACAGAGAGAGAGAGACAGAGAGATAAAGAGAGGAAACTGGGGTACCTGCTATTAAGGCAGCATGGGGGGTGGGCGGAGGGGGTGGGGTACATTGGTGGTGGAAATGGGGCATTGGTGGAGGGATGGGTGCTGGTATACTGTATTACCAAGAACCAATTGTGAACACCTTTGTAATTGTATGTTTCACTGTGGTATAATAAAAAATTTAAAAAAGACTCTGTCCTGAGTACAGAGCTAGAAATGACCTTTGATCATTATGAGGTATGATCAAAAAACAGAGTAAAAGAAAAAAAATTACGACTCACATATATTTTGTGAAAAATCCATCATCTTTCTATATATCTAGTCTAATATTTTCCTCATGAAATATGAAAATATACCTTAAAATTTTAAAGGACTGTTTATTATATGACCTGAAGACCTTACTCTGGTTGAAAAGAAAAGAAAATCATTGTAGGCTCTCTCTTCTGAATTAATTTTTTACTACCTTAATGATTACTTAAAATGTAAATTAAGGAAAAATAGAGACTGGGCCCCCTTGGGTGAACCAAGAGCCACCTCAGAGCCTGGTAATCTACCCATAATGTATTTGATATTACAAAAACAGTAACAATAATGGACCTCATTCCCAATGAATGGAGACGTTACTGGTGCCCACTCAAGCAAACCAATGAACAACAGGAAGGCAAGTGACAAGGAGTGACTCTGCCTCCAACCCCAAAGATGCTATGTTACACCTCTTATTTGCTATTAATATATTGGGCTTTTCACCAATATCAGACAGATTGTAGTCCGATCTTACAAAGATTTCTAGAAACTTTTGTTTCTAAGTCTGGGATGACGCTCTATCATACAGCATCAGAAGAAAAACTATCACAGTTTAACATGGTAGTGCTGCACAGGGAATAGCCTGACTTTGTCTGCATTTAAAGTTGGAATGTCCTGGGGGAAACTTGAGTCTCAGAGCTATTCTAGCTCATGGTCAGAGCCTAAGATGAAACTCGGGGTTAGTAGGGAAAATCACAAGGGCTCAGGGTACTTTCTGGAATAATGGCATGCCTTCCTGTTGGGCGCCATTTCATGCTGGACTCCCCCATGCAGGGTCCTGTGTCCCCGCATGTGCAGAGTCCCTGGCGTGGTGTGATTGGGCTTTGTCCAATCAGGGCATGTTTCCTCAGCTCCTATGAGCTCGTATGAGCTTGTACGACCTGCGCCGGCCAATGGGAAGTGGACACGCCGACTCGCACCATTTGCGCCAGCCAATGGGAAATGGAAACACCGAATAGTACTGTATAAAAGCAGCTTGCACAAAGGGTCGGGGTCCTTTTTTCGCCATCATAAATTTGAAACTAAAAGAGCTCCAGTAAAGCGTGTTCTGAGAAGAATCCTGTTGTGGTCGTTCTTCACCGCGGGCAGTCGAGGGCAACTCACACCTTCCCAAAAGGAGAGATTTAGCCTCTCTGGGATGCAGGTGGCGGGGGGAGGGATTGCGGTCATTGTTACCTATCTTTGCCATACGGACTTTCACAAAATTTCTCAGAATCAAACTTTGTGTTCATGATAAATATGAAAAATAATATAAACTAAGGATCTAGATAAACTTCAAGGGGTTTAATGGAATCACATGTCTGGTGATGTGATCCAGCAGAATAGTCCCAAGGATACCTGAAACTTTTAAGAAACTGCAAATGGGGATTAACAGAAACTACACCATTTAATTGCATTGTATTTCAGTGAGGACCAATCCTAAGTAAATTTATAGCAAAAGTCACATTATTTGTCTCTTAGTGATACATCTAGCATTTTATTATCTATCAGTATTTTAAATACAAAAAATGAATTGCAGATAAGAGGTTATATTATATCAGACTTGAGAAAAAAAGGAAACTGAGCTTGCAAGGAAAATAGCAGAATACAATGCTTTCTAATAAAATAATATAAACTACTGGATATGTAATCTTCTCCCTGTAAAGTTACATTGGCTGGATTCATGGTCTTAATAACAATCAATTGTCATCAATATACTTATTCATTCAGTTAAAATATTATCTGAGTTCAAGGATTATATATCCACAACTACTAGACTATATATGTGCTGAAGCAAATGTCTGTGAAAGATAAAAAAGACAATCACTTAAATATGAGGCAGAGATATGGGGAGAGCAACTATTAAGGAATTCACAGGATGTAATAACCTAGGAAGCAACTCAAGCATTACTTAGTACCCTAAAGTATCTAAGAAGCCTGAAGATAGGCCGTGCTTTACGGAAAAAGGAGCTGAGATAGATAATGCACTTAACTGGAGTCAGCCTGGTCTAAAGAAGGCTGGGTCTCTTGGTAGAGAAGCTCCAGAGGAATAAGCATCTTTGATGAAAACACACTGGTTTGTCACAAGTGCAAAGCTCTTCTTGACAACACCCTAGCAAGGGACTCTTATCTGCATAGGAAACCTCATCTGGGGCAGTGTGGGAGACAAACTCTAAAAATAACTATACAAATAAACTTCTCCATTCTGGGGTTATTCATCGCTTAACTCAGTATGTGAGATTCCTTTTCTTTACTTTATGGGGTGCTTTTGTTTTGTTTTTCTTCCCCCTCTGGAGACACTTGTTTTCTCTCTTGAACATATTAGTCTCTCTTTCTGCCTAAGAATCTCTAAACAAAACTATTAAAGCATTACTATTCTTCTCTTGAAATTCATTTCTGCAAGGAAAAGCGAAGGACCTGTACAAACCTGAGTAGCAGTAAATACTGATGTTGCTTTACCTATTATTTACTTTTCATCATTTTAGCACAAGATTCATGAATACCTGAATTGTCAATGAATTGTCCAATAGTTGGACAACTGCCATGTGGAGCTGGTCAGCTGTCAGATCTGTGCAATTCAGATTCAAATGGCAGACTTTTATCAAACCTGCACCCCACCCCCAGCTACCTGTAAGCGATGTTGGATAGAAGCCAACAGAACCGAATTTTAGACCCTCTTCTCATGAGTCCTACATCTCTGCTGCCCGTGTCAGTTAAGTCACCTACAACATACTCAGTTTGATTTCTTAGAATTTTGCAAATGAATTTCATAGGAATGATCCTTGCCAATTAAATTTAGGAACAAACACTACTTGGAATTGGAATAGATTTGGAACTCATTTGAAACTCCTTCAAAGTGTTCTTTCCAATCTTGAAAAAGGTAATCATAATTTAGAAGCAGCCTCCAACCCACAGATGACCAGCTCTAAGACCTGTGATTCCGCAGTAGCTATGGTAACCCTGATAGCCAATTATATTTTTTACCCAATTTGGTTATCAAATACCGCTTCCTCTTTAATCATGAATAAAACCCACACAAACATAACTGGGTAGGCTCAATATAGCCAGTAAAATGCATTCTTTTTTTTCTGCTCTTATAGAACTACACCCAAAAATGACCATAATGATTCTTTGCAGCTTGAGGCTAAGAGAAATGCCTCTCTGGCTTCTTTAATAAGGGAATCTATTGCAAAAGGGCTACTTTAACACCCAGAGAGTAGCATGGAAAATACTGAGTACCAGCTGGAAAAATCTATCAAAACTTCCCTCAAGCACACTTAAATGCTTCTGTTATTTCATTACTTTTGAAAAAGCAAGCTACAAGCTTGACTCGGTCCACTGATTGCCCTGTAGTAAACACAAAAATATCTGAGGCCATTCCTTAGAGGCAGAATCGCATATCAAACAGGGAGCGAAACTATCTCAGGGAGGATGCAGCTAGTTAGGTGATTAACTTCTCAACTATTTTTTAAAATTATTTAAAGTTATTTTACTTTCCACTTTTAATTTAACTAAACACATGATTTTTTTTTTAATTTTTTATTATACCACAGTGAAACATACAATTACAAAGGTGATCATAATTGGTTCTTGGTAATACAGTATACCAGCACCCATCCCTCCACCAGTGCCCCATTTCCACCACCAATGTACCCCACCCCTCCTGCCCACCCCCATGCTGCCTTAATAGCAGGTACCCCAGTTTCCTCTCTTTCTCTCTCTGTCTCTCTCTCTGTCTCTGCATCTCTCTGCCTCTTATTTTACACATTGTGGCTAGCCCTACAGGTATTTAGAGTTTATCACTTAAGTCTCTTTGTGTATATTCAATGGTGAGTCTTAATCTGCCATTACCATTTCCCACATTTAGTAAAACACTGGTATCTATTTATGTCGTATTAATGAATGCAGTCATTCTATATCTGTCCTTTTCCTTCTGACTAATTTCACTCAGCATGATAGTCTCCATGTCCCTCCACTTGCAGGTAAATTTCATAATGTCATCTTTTCTGACAGCCGCATAGTATTCCATAGTGTAGATGAACCACAGTTTCTTTAGCCAGTCCTCTGTTCTCGGGCATTTAGGTTGTTTCCAGATTCTAGCTATAGTGAATAGCGCAGAGATGAATAAAGAAGTACAGATAGTGTTTCTGCTATGTGTTTTTCGGTCTCTCGGGTATATTCCCAGGAGTGCTATTGCTGGATCAAATGGGAGCTCAATATCTAGTTTTCGGAGGAATGTCCATATTGTTTTCCAAAAGGGCTGGACCAGTCGGCACTCCCACCAACAGTGGATCAGAGTCCCTTTTCCCCACATCCACGCCAGCACTGGTTGTTCTTGCTGTTTTGTATGTGTGCCAGTCTCTGTGGTGTGAGATGGTACCTCATTGTTGTTTTGATTTGCATCTCCCTGATGATTAAAGATGAAGAACACCTTTTCATATGCCTTTTGGCCATTCGAATTTCTTCTTTTTGGAAGCTTCTGTTCATTTCTTCTCCCCATTTTTTGATGGGGTTGGCTGTTTTTTTCTTGTGGAGTGCTACCAGTGCCTGATATATCCTGGATATTAACCCCTTGTCAGATGGGTATTGGGTGAATATCCTTTCCCACTCTGTGGATTGTCTTTGTGTCTTGGTCACAGTTTCTTTTGAGGTGCAGAAGCTTTTTAGTTTTATATAATCCCATTTGTTTAACTTTGCTTCCATTTGCTTGGTCAGTGGTGTGTCATCTTTAAAGATACTTTTCGTTTCAATGTCGTAGAGCGTTTCTCCTATGTTTTCTTCGATGTACCTTATAGATTCATGTCTGATGTTGAGATCTAGAATCCATTTTGATCTGACTTTTGTGCATGGCGTTAGAAGGAGGTACTGAAAGCCTTCCCCTTAAGATCAGGGACAAGACAAGGCTGCCCACTCTCACCACTTCTATTCAATATAGTACTGGAAGTACTTGCTATAGCAATCAGGGAAGAAAAAGACATTAAGGGCATCCAGATAGGAAGGGAAGAAGCCAAGTTATCACTATTTGCAGATGACATGATATTATACCTGGAAAACCCGAAACTCTCTACCAAGAGGCTCCTAGAAATAATACATTCCTATAGCAGAGTAGCAGGGTACAAAATCAATACCCAAAAGTCAATGGCCTTCCTATATGCAAACAGCGAAAGAGAAGAAAGGGACATTAAAGAAACTATCCCATTCACAATTGCGCCGCAGAAAATCAAATACCTAGGAATCAGTTTGACAAAGAATGTAAAGGATCTCTACAAAGAAAACTACAAAACGTTACTTCAGGAAATAAAAGAAGACCTGAGGAAATGGAGACATATTCCCTGCTCATGGATCGGAAGGATCAACATTATCAAAATGGTAATACTCCCTAGAGCTTTATACAGATTCAATGCGGTCCCTATAAAGATACCCATGATGTTCTTCAAAGAAATTGAACAAACACTCCTGAAATTTGTATGGAATAATAAAACTCCACGAATAGCTAAAGCAATCCTTGGGAAAAAGAAGATGGGAGGTATCACTTTCCCCAACCTCAAGCTCTACTACAGAGCAGTTGTAATTAAGACAGTGTGGTATTGGTATAGACACAGACCTGTAGACCTATGGAATAGAACTGAGTATCCTGAAACACATTCTCAAATATACAACCACTTAATCTTCGATAAAGGAGCAAAAAATATTACGTGGAGCAAAGAAAGCCTCTTCAACAAATGGTGCTGGGAAAACTGGGCAGCTACATGTAAAAAAATGAACTTAAACACATGATTTTAAGGGCAATGTATGAAATTCATTGAATCTCTTCAATGAGATAAAAATGTTGTTTAAGAAAATATTTTTTCCTTCACAAAGCATATTCATTATTTTTACATGACTTTTTATATTTTGTTTTCTAATCAGTCTGGAATAAACTTGGGAAAATATTTCAATAAAGCAATTTTATTTTATCTTATTTAATTATCTGCTTGTTTTGATGAATGGATTAACACCCATGATAGACTATATTATAAGACTTTGATAATAATTCTTAAAAGGCAATAAAATAATTTGTGCTTACATTATTTATATTTACTGAAAAACACTTTGTTCTTTAAAAGAATTTGTCCCGATTCATATTTTATTAGTAATTTTATTCCTTTACTTTAAGAATTATTATTAATGAACATTTTATTTTAACGTAATTTATAATTTTTAATATCTGATTTCAAGAGATATACCTCCTATTTTTAAGTTTGTTAAGATTTCTTATTTTTAGCATAGTTCTCAAAAATTGGTGAGCATAAATACATAGGCTATTTTTGAATTAGTATCTATTTTCATTTTGTTTCATTCCATATTTTCTACTGATTTGATATTTATGGACATTTTTTGGATATTTATATATATTTTTCATATTTTGAAATATGAATATGAGCTTTTGGTACCTAAACTATTCAAACTCGGATTGAAGAAATAGAGTACATGGCTGGAACAAATTCTTTGCATGCAGAAATCTCTGTTCAGTTCTGAAACCAGATGGTCCCTGCAGCAATGTTGGGAATGATCTTCCAGAACTCAACCAGGATTAAACCTGGAGCACGAATGGGCAGGAACGAAAACACAAAATAATTATAAAGCAAACCATTATAATGCCATATCTATCTTCTTTCTGAAGAAAACATTTAAGCATTACATGTACTTTGGCAACATATCTTACAAGAAATTAATGAGAATGATAATGGTACTTTTGAAAGGGAAATGCTAGCTATGTTATTATTTACTTCTAAAACTATAGTTCTATCTCTCTAGGGTTTCAATAAGTGGAATCATAAAATTAATACATTACACTTAATTTTAGTTTGAGACCCAAATGTGATTACAGTTGAGTAGTATGTCATTTATGTGCATGCTATCTTCTTCATATATATTATATTTCCTTGACTTTAAACAAAAACTACATAATTAGACTCTCTTGAAGTCTGATTGTGCCTCTTGCATTCCTTAATGTTTCTCTGACAAATGTCTGGTTCTGGACTTTCCAGTAAATTAGTGGTTTGATACTGAAGCTCTTTTAGATTCAGGCTGCATGTGAAGTCTGGCTTCTCCTTTTTGTGGTGTCACCAGGCACTAATAAGTATTGCCTGAGTCCTTGTTGAGGATATTGAAGCATGCAGAGGTTTAGTTTCTTGACCTGGTGCTGAAGCAGAGCTGATGTCCACAGGATTTTTAACTAGTACACGTCGCCCTACTGAATGGTATTGATAACTGAAAAACAATCTGGGAGGTAAATTTCATTTTATTCATGAGTAACTATATATTAAACTTGCTCAGATATAAGTACATCATTTAAGATATTGAGACAATGATTTAAAAATTAATTTGAGAGCTTTTTCAAAATGAAAGCATTTGTAAAAGTTACTAAGTGATCTTAATGTGTTCTCTTTGCTATAACTATGCATAGAGTGAATGAGTTGGGAATGGTTTTCTTGACAATGGAAATATGATGCTAGCTGTCCTAAAATACATGAAGAAGTAACACAAGAAAGAAAAAAATCTATACTTATACTACGTACACAGACATCCAGATATAACCTGAATCAACGGATGAACATATTAGGAAAGGAAATTGGAATGCTATCAGCATCATGATTAAAATCTTATTCGTATGAGATAAATAAGATATGTATTTTTTTGTTTTATTTCAAGGTAAGATATTAATCACTTTTATGTGACCTCTGATAGAAAAACTAAGTATCGAACAATTACTATTATATTTTATATTAAAATGTTAAAATTCTGCCACTTTATTTGCACATTGTTTATTTCCAATGACTTTTATAATATTTATAACATTATTTTTATAACAAAGCATTTCTAGGTTTTCAGCATGTATCTGAAAGAAGTCATTTTCTTTGCCTTTTATCACTTATTTCTCCTCATATCATCTCAAAGTTCAGAGAGATTAGTACTTGATTCTTTGCTGTCAGTATGCCTTCCTAAATATCTTGAAGCCTATTATAACTTGCTGGGGAAATTCTTTTGATTTAATTGGCACTTCTTTGGAATGTAAGTGTTCTTTTCCTTTAGAGAGTGTGAAGACCTTCCTTAAATAATTATACATTTATTGATGAATTTCTCTGTAGAATTTATTATTATTTCTTTTTATTTTTGGTGTATAATCTAATGCACAATATATCTATTAAACTTTTATTTAAATATCATGGACATTTGTAAAATATTCTATTTCTTTTATCTTTCACAATGGCAAATTATTTTTGTTTAACTTCAATGTGTTGGATAATTTTGTGTACCAGGCTTTCTTTTGTCACTTTGATAAAGCTAAATATATTATTTACAGTTTTCTGTACTTTTATTTAATCATATTTCATCTGGGAAATATTAACATTCAACTATATACAAATGAATGTATCTAAAGTATTGGTCTGTGCAACAGAGTTGTGCACTTGTTGAGGAAAGGGAGTGTTTCTCACCGACCTCGCCACCAGTTGACCTTCCCCCCACCAATGTTGCCAGGTTCCTTCTTCCCACCCACAACCTGTCCTCTTGGCAGGCACATAAAAATCTATTTCATATTTCTTTCTCTACAAAAATTAAAGTAAATTTCAGTTAATGCCATTCGATGGCTGATGGAATGATCAGAAAATTAATTAATGCATCTATTTGTGATGATTTATTGCTGTATGATTTCAGCCTATAAAATAAAGAAATTTAAATCACTTAACAAAATGCAATCCAATGCCCATTTTAATTTTAAAAATAAGTTTTAACTCTGGTGTCTAAAATATATTGCAACAAATTTCATTTTTTGCTTGGGTCTTAATAAGGTAATTATATCTTCCCTGCCATAAGTATAATTTTAATTTTAATTCTTTGTTAATATAGTTTAGAATTCACCTGAATTAAGGAAAAACTACAACTCCAAAATTCAGTAAGAGAATTAAAAAATTTTAATTGGAAGATCTGCATAGGCCAATAAAATCTCAGTGTTTTTATCCTAAAAATGGAATAATGGTTTTATAACAAAGAATATTACATTCTAGATACTGCTGACATGATATTCTTATTTCTATGTTTTTACTATATTTACATTAAAATACTCCTATTGTCATAGGTGCCTCCAAGGCTATAGAAATATAGTGAGTGATCTCCTATGCTGGATTAAAAATGGATGCATAGCAAGGGAACAAAATGTGAAAGTTATTAAAATCAAAGATTTTTGTCTGCAGAAATGCATTTAAATTGGAGGCAGGGGCTGTGGGAAGTTAGCAGGATTCTTGAAATACTAGTGAAGGTAAGGGTGCTCTCTGGTGATGGAGTGGCATTTAAATAACATACATACCTACTTGTATATATACATGAACCATATATATGATTATATAAATATATACGTAATACATATACTTTCTTTTTATGACATATATGATACATAAATTTATATATGTGTATGTGTGTGAGAAGCATGAAGTACTGTAAACTCTGGAATCTCAGCAAAAATGGTAATTAAAAAATAATAAATAAACCAAACTAAATTATTCATACTCTCAACACAAAATGAATTGAAGCTATTTCACTGTCAAATATTATTCTCCATCTCCAATCAATATCATTCACAATCCCTAGTAAATATTCGTACTTTTAAGAATTTTCATGGTGGGGGGGCTTGAGCAATAGCACAGGGGATAGGGTGTTTGTACTGCACATAGCCAACCCAGGGTCGATCCCCGGCATCCCATTTTGTATCCCAAATCACTA
Source organism: Cryptotis parvus (assembly GCA_021461705.1). Lineage (NCBI taxonomy): Eukaryota > Metazoa > Chordata > Mammalia > Eulipotyphla > Soricidae > Cryptotis > Cryptotis parvus. Next base: position 33,283 of record JAJIBD010008843.1, read on the forward strand.
CCAGGAGTAATTCCTGATTGCAGAGCCAGGAGAACTACCTGAGCATTGCTGGGTGTGACCCAAAAAGCAAAAAAAAAAAAAAAATCATGGTGTGTTTTATTTTTTTTATTACCAAAGAGCCTAATCTCTTTGGGTATAGCATTATCTGTCTCCTATATTTGTCTTTATCACTGCTCCTTCTATTTTCCCACAAATTTTTTTTTTGCCTCTTTGACTTTTCATTATGATATATCTAGATCTGAACTTAGGCACAGCCTCAAAGAATAAGTAAAATATTAAGTATACCTGAGGCATAGCCAACAATATTGTCAATTTGGAGGTTCTTGACTTTCACATATGGGTTAAGTAGCTATAGATTAAGTAGTGTACGAGTTTTCTAGATTTTAGAAAAAAAAGTAATGTCTCTTAGAGAAATACTACTTCACCCCTTCAACTCATTAAATGATTGCATGTTACTTAAAGGAATTAATACAGTCTTCATTAACTTTTCTCTCTTTTTGTTGTCTACTCCCTAAAGTGCGTATGAGCTTACTTCTGGCTCAGCAAGTCTCAGGGATCACTCTTGGCAGGCTGTGTGAAACATAGAGGCTACGCAGAAATGAACTTGCTGTACAATCACTCTGGCCCAACTTTTATTAACTTGTTGTGTGACAAAGTTAATGAATATTTTACAAAGCTCTTGTAATGCATGGTTCTCCATGTTTTATGACAGTATACTATAAATAAATATAATTTAGTTATATGCAAATTTAATTATATAAGATATATATTTACAAATACAATGTGTATATAAAATCATATGTGCTAATAGATGTAAATGGTTAGATTAAATCATACATTTAAATGTTTAGGCTTAAATGTTTCACTTAAAGTATTTTCATTGTGTTTATTTATTAATGTTTGGTCATTTATTACTCATACTTCTGCAGGGTTTTTTTTTTTTTGCTTTTTGGGTCACACCCAGCAATGTTCAGGGATTTCTCCTGGCTCTGCACTCAGTAATCACTCCTGGCGGTGCTCGGGGACCATATGGAGTGCCGGGGATCAAACCGGGCCGGCATGGGCCGGCCGTGTAGAAGGCAACGCCCTACCTGCTGGGCTATCGCTCCGCCCTACTGCAGGTTTTCTTTAATAACATCTTTTTTCCTTCTGAAAAGTAAGTATATAAGATATAGGTCTTATTTTGTCCGTATGTTATACCAAAGTTAATTTTTGCTTTACTACCAAAAACTTGACCTCAATATACTTTAACTCATATTTTTGTTAAAATCTATAATTTACATGAATATGATTCATTAATATTTTTGCTAATTTATTATTATTTTAAATTTTAAGAGACAGCTCCCAGGTAAGTTGCTATAATTTAATATTTCAAAATGAATAATTGAATTATAGACCTTATTCCCATGACCTGATGGAATGGTTTGAGGCTCTTTATGTTCCTGGAGCAAGCAGGTGCCCTTGGGCTCTACTCGCATGAGACAAGTCATATGGAGATGTTACTGGTGCCCTCTCGAGCAAATTGATGATGAACGGGAAGACAGTAATACAGTGAATTGAATTTTTAATATCTCTTACAAAAATTAATGGAAAAGACTTGATATTTTACTTGATGTAAAACACAAAAAGCATCACAATAATCAGAAAACAAATAATAAAATAAAAATCAAGAGAACATTTGCTGACTGTATCAGAGAGGAGTCTTTATTTGTTATTTTGGTTTTTGAACCACACCCAGCAGTGCTTGAGACTTACTTATGGCTAGGTGCTCAAAGACCACTCCTTGCCGTATTTATGGTACCAGGTCAACAGTTGTTCAAGGCAAATCCAGGCCACTATACTAGCTCTTCACCACAGAGAAGAGTCCTAAAGTAATTTTGCACAATGGGAGAACTTTTGCAAATTAGCATCAAACTGTATCATGAAATATTAATCAGAATAGGCAACTCATGACCCATGAAAATAGAAAACAATAATGAAAAGAACTTTTAAAAACCTGTTAAAGAAAATGGTAATTTAATGAAATTTTATTATTCTTTTTATATAAATATATTATAAAATACTTTACTCATACATAATATATACATTTACTTATGTATAGACAAGACTGCTCTTTCTGGATTATATTTCTGTATTATAACTATGAATCAGTAAAATTCTGAAAATAAACCTGTAGGAATAAAGTCCATTCAGGTAATAACCATTTCTCATTTTCTGAATCATCCTGCAATTTTAAGCAACAAACTGCAGTCCTTATAAAATGATTGTATTCTGCTATCCCTGCATACTTGAAAAATAATTTAGGAAAATATCATCACTGTCAGCTTTTTGAAAAACTTTCACATTGTTATTGTCACTCTTCTATTGTGAGAATCCCTCCTCCCCACCAAAAAAAATCCCAAGCATGAGAGAGGTCTCTGAGTAAGACAGTTTAGGTGTTAGAATGTAAAGGGTTTGCAAAACTGAACCCTGGAAGAAGAATATAGCAGGAAAATAATAGAATAGATAACAAATGTCTGCAGGCAAAATTGTGCCAGGCATATATAGAATATGATTGTTCATGGTCTATTAGAGGTAGAAACTACTACATGGGCATAATAGTACAGGAAACTGTCCAGACTCTACTCCATATTTTAAGGGTGCCTTCTGATAGCTATAGAGAATACCCATCGTCTATCTATTGAATGTTTATATGCTTATATTGGTCCTTCTCTGTCCACAATGGCGCAAATGATGGGACCCTGGTGTTGAGGTAGCAGCAGTATATTGAATAAATGTTCTACCTGGAAGATCACTGATGACTACCCAGGTCACCTAAAGCTTGGACATTCTGTGGAGTTCTCTGTGGGGTTCGTTGCCTCCTTTTGTTTGCCTAGGTAACCTGATAATGACCTCTGCAGGAACTGTATGACCGAAACCTAAATATGAACATCTTTGTAACTGTATATCTCACAGTAGTATAATAAAATATTTTAAAATAAATAAATAATAAAAGTTTCTTTAGCCAAAAAAAAAACATTTTTGGGAGAAGTATTTCTATATGTTTAATATTACCTATACAATTTTTAGTATACCTTTAAACTCATCCCTCATCAGTAAATAATAAATTCATTTTATAGTCTTTTAAAAGATGCAAATCATGCTTGAAAAGTGTAAGCAGTTACTATGCAATTGGTTAGGAAAGTGCAAAAGTAAATAAATATCTTTATAAACAGAATCTTATTATATGTATAGTAACTTTTCAAAAAAGAAAACCCTAACTGAATGTTATTGCTTTTCTTCTAAATTCCTTAATATATATAAGCTGTCATATCATAAGATAACTAATAAAATGACGTTTAGATATGTTAAAGCCTACAAGGTTAAAACAGTATAATAATAATAATAATAATAAAAACAATAACAATAATAATAGTGAAATTTACAGCAGGATAATCTTGATGCAGAGTTAAAGCTTATTTTGTTACAGGAATAAGCTATTTTAATGCTATGGAAAAATAAAATCAACTTAACACAGTTTTTAGGTGATGTGTATAAGACGGCCACAAAGAAGACATTTCCATTCGCTTCTTTTGGGGTTTATATATACAGCTGTTCTCAGGGCTTAATCCTAGCTTTTATTCTCAGGGATCACTCCTGGTGGACTTGTGGAATCTTATGGGGTGCTATAAATCAAACCTGGGTCCATTGCTATAAGGCACAATGATTCTGGCCCAAGGCTTAAAATATTTGTATCCGTGATATCATGATGAATGAACGCCAACAAATTAAATCAAGTATAAAATACATAAGGAACTCACAATCATTACATACTTTTAATTGTCTACACTATCAACATTTTTAATACCAATATGGCATCATACATTAAATACTTCCAAATGTTTGCTGTTTCAGGACTCCTCTAAGAGCCTCTGCATCTGCCCTGGATTGCCTTCTGCAGGTCACTTCATAGATAGGGGGTAGTCTAAATGTGGCAGTTTATTTGACCATGTACTCTATACTGGCTGGTATAAATATTCTCTCATGCTACCACAATCATCGTGGGACCTGCTAGATCTTACCAGCATATTTGCCTGGCCACGTTGGATCTCTAAGTGATTAGACCAGAGAGAAATGCTGTTTGCCTCCAAGCAAGCAAGCATGGCTCCCTGATAACTCAAAGGCAACTAAAATACAAAACTACCATGAAGGGCCGGAGCGATAGCCCAGCGGGTAGGGCGTTTGCCTTGCGCGGCCGGCTCATGCCGGCCCGGGTTCGATCCCCAGCATCCCACATGGTCCCCGAGCACTGCCAGGAGTAATTCCTGAGTGCAGAGCCAGGAGAAACCCCTGAGCATTGCCGGGTGTGACCCAAAAAGCAAAAAAAAAAAAAAAAAACTACCATGAAGTAGATGAGACTCTTGTGAAGGCTTGGAGAAATATTTAACTGGCATTAGTATAGTCTTTGGTACAGAGACATGCCATCTCAGAAACCCCCTTCTCTACCCTATAAAGGCATTTCCAGGCAGCTCTTGGCTCAAAACATTAGCATATAATAGGGCCTAGGTGAGGTGCTGGGAGAAATTACCTAAGGGCATTTGACCCTTCCTGCTTCCCATAATAGTGGGAGGTCTGAGTTGCAGGGATATAAAACCAGCCTGCTTCCTCTCTCTCTCTTTTTTTGGGCTCTCTTTTTGGGCTCTCTCTTTGTGGGCTCACACTCTTCTTGGAGTCTTGTCTTTGTCTTTACAGGGCCTTAACACTTGATGGCCACCATCTTTGCCTAAACGTGTCTGGGGTTCTAGCTGGGAATCCTAAGTACTGGGTTTTTCCTATTGTTGATTTATATGCCTGAACCTGTGATAAATAAAGCCTTTTAAAACTGCATCGTATTCCTGAGTCTTCATCCATTCCCCAGCAGCTTCAGAGGTAGAAGGGAACTCGCTTCCCAGCACTGTCAGGGACCCTGGCAGAGTTCCCCAACAGTTTGGTATAGTGACTATTCCCATGCCAATTTAAATAAGCTACTTTTCAGACATAATTAGTAGTTCTTGCTAAAATACAGAGGCCAAGCCAAATGTCACCTATAAAACAAATTGATCAATAGATATTTTAATAATACTAAAAGAAAAATTACTTTAAAACACCTATTTTTTTCAGCCATACCTGGATATGCTTAGGCCTTACTCCTGTCTCTGCATTCAGGAGTCATTTCTGATCAGTCTAGGGGACCATATGTGGTACCAGGGATCAAGCATTCATATGCAAGGCAAATTTTCTATTATTCCCAATCATCTATGAGTTGTGAATATCTCAAATTCTCAAATATCTATTATTTTTGAGAGACACATTTTCTAGCTGAAAACTTCAGCCTATATAAGCATATTATGTGAATTAGAATACACGTTTTATTATGTCATACCATTGTCTGCTGCATTAACTGTGATATAAACTCTTGAGAAGACTTGACAATCTATGAAAGCATGCAGGAACACATTATCATCTATTAAGTCCTTAAATGAAATGGAATCAGACAGGTGAAGAGCTAGTACGTGGGTAAAGTGCTTGCTTTGCACGTGGCTGATTCTGGCTCAATTCTTGGTAACATATGGTCTCCTGAGAAACACCATCTTAATAGTATTTGCACGAGGCTGACAGGGTTCGATCCTAGGCATCCTATTTGGTCCTCTAAGCACCACCAGTTATAATTCCTGAGTACAGAGGTAGGAGCAACCCCACGCATCACCAAAACCAAAAAATTAAAATGAAAGGTCATAAAGTTCAATAAATATTTTATATTAAAGTATGAACCCATCACTACATTTGCTTGAGCCGAGTGAAAAAATATAGATTGGGGTTTCAACAAAATCACAATTATTTAATATATAAAACATCTAAATTTTAGAATGTGGTTGCTTTTGACCACTGAAAGATAAGATCATTGATCTTTTCTGAAAGTATCCATGTTGTGACATCATTTTCAATTGAGTCGTACTCTGCAAGATGCACTTTGTTCCTTTGGAGGCTGTGACTAAGCCATTCAACTCTCCTTACAGAGATTACAGCAATCAACTGTTACAATAATACAAATTATTTCATGCAATTGGATATTACCTGCTATAGAAAAAATTCACTGAAAGAAGATTCCTTGGGTGGCAAAGATGCAAACTATATCAGAAACCAAGTGAAAATCATCTGGTACAATGGAAGGGCACATGAGTTAATGACAATACTGCTCGAAGACAGCTTTTAAAGTACTGAATTTCAAGCTCTGCATATGGTTGATCTAGGTTAGTTAGGTTCCTGGGACCCCATATGGTCCCCAGGGTTTGCCAGGATGATCCTTCAAGCAGGAATAAGCCATGAGCACAGTGCCAAACCAAAAAAAAATGAAAATGAAACAAAACATAATGTCCCAAGGCCAGAGACCAAGGGTAGTACAGTAGGTAAGGTACTTATCTTGCATGCAGCCAACGCTAATTAGAGTTTTGACACCACCTATGGTCCACTGAACTGCTCCCAGAGTGATCCTTGAGTACAGAACCAGGATTAAACACTGAGCACCTCCAGATGTGGGTTGCAGGGCCAGAGCAATAGCACAGCAGGGAGGGTTCGATCCTTAGCATCTCATACGATCCCCGAGCACCACTAGGAGAAATTCTTGAGTGCAGAGTCAGGGGTAACCTCTGAGCATTGCCAGGTGTGACCCAAAAACAAAAGAAAACAAAAATATGTGGGTTGCCCTTCAAAGAGTTCCCAGGCCAGGTGGGAGAGGATAAGACACATGGAAGGCAAAATCCCAGGGTCTGAGTTCCACGTGTCTCAGCTCCACATGCCTCCAGAGCATCCCAATACCCCTGCTAGCCACATTCCTAAGTACAGCTTTGTAGGAACTGAGCCTTGCCAGGGTCATTTTAATGGCCTCCAGCATCAAAGCATTGGAGCAGCACTACATCCTCAGGCTGTGATGAGAAAGTGATGACACTGTCCCAAAGGCCAAGTTGGCAGAGAATAGCCAGGAGTAACCATAGAAGCCCCTGGAGCACTCCTGGGCATCTCCCATTATATCTTTTAAAAAAATCCTATGATGAAAAAGAGAGATTCTGATTACAGGGGACTTAGATGAGATCCAAGAGTCTGCACTTTACTCAATTATCTTAATAGAAAAGAAGCTTAGTAATTATACATGTACGCTTTAATTTATGGAGAAAACCTTACAACTGAGTAAATCAGCAAAGTTGCTTAAATCACAACCTTAAATAACTTTAGTGTCAAAATCTCTAAATGTGATAGATCTTGTCTGATCTCAGAAGAGATTGAACAGTAATGGCTATTGCAATACTTGTTGAGATATCACATACTTGTGAATTTCTGCCCTGGATAGAGCCTTGCATACTAAATTAAACAGAATTCTCTAGATGCTGATTTTGCTTCCTTAATGAAAATAAGTCTGGGGTTTCAGTGCTTGAAGGGTATTTTTTTCTCCATATGCAATCATGGGCAAGTACATTGCATCTAAAGACCATCAAGTACAGAGCTAGCTAAAATTGTTGGCCTGCCGTGCTTGTTCAGAAGGAAACTACTACACGTTTTAGAATTTAAATATTTTGATTGTTTTGCAAACCTAGATGAAATTGCCGGTGATGTTAAAAATACCTAAACTGTAAATTGTTTCTCAGTGTCAGCAATACGGCACCTTTCCTATAGGTGAGCTATGAAATCCATCTTTGGAAATGTGAAGAAGTTGCAATCAAGAAAATTGCTAGAATCTATATTGCTCTTTGGGATTTTGCCATCTGCTCTGGGACGAGCTAGTAGTGCCTTACAGGCTAGAAGAGAGAGTAATTTGGATCACAATTTGTCAGTCTGTGAAAATTTGCATGGCATTAAGTGACTTTGCTCAATTATCTTAATAGAAGCAAAGCAACTTTGCTCCAGAAAGGAATCTGACAGTAGAGCTGTTTTGACCGTTTGAGGGGATTAAGCTTTCAGCCTACCTTGCCCAACAAAACCATCACCCAGGCTTGAATCATGGCCTTGCTGAGACACCTTGTGGATGGCTAAATAAGTGTTTTGTTTTTTGCTTAATTCTTAGAAGCATATCAATGTATAATAGAGAACTAGTGTTAAATGTTTGTGTTATTCAGTTTCAAGTTTCAGCCAGGGTTTCCTGGGTAATCTTTAGTTGAAACACATGCCCTGCCTAGAAATGTTATTCCAACAGTTCTTCACTTGTGTAGAGTATTGATATTTCTTTAAGTGCCTTCATATGAATTTGGGTTTTATTTATTATTATTATTTTTTGCATTGCTCAGGGATTTCTCCTGGCTCTGCACTCAGGAATTACTCCTGGCGGTGCTCGGGGACCTTATGGGATGCCAGGGATGAAACCCGGGACCGGTACAGACCGCCACGTGCAAGGCAAACGCCCTACCAGCTGGACTATCGTCCCGCCCCTAAATTTGGGTTTTAAAGAACATGAAGGCTTCTGACAAACAATTCAAGTCACAGAGGAATGAAAGCTAAGAAAAACACAACTAAGTAGCCAAGGCAGAACCGTCTAGCACCATGTTCAAGGTCTGGGCATTTCCATTGTGAGGGTAACCTGCTTCTCGACTCAATTTGTTATCTCTCAGCTTTTTTTTCTTTTCCCTCTTTTGCAAGAGTACAGGTACCAGAAAAGTGGTTGTGTACCACAGTATATTTTGTTTTAACATATCTTTAACTTTGACATAGAGTCAACTACATACCCTGAAATTCTATCTGCTTTTTCTGTGTGAGAACTCAACCTTGCTAGGGTACACAATGCAATGAGCAGTCTCTTAGATCCTGTGACCTACCTGTCCCTGTTTCCGTAGTTCCTCTCACATCTATTTCTGAGGTCCTACATGGTAAAACACCAAAGGGAAAAAAAAAGAATCCCGGAAATATGAAATACAGGATTATCTCAGGCCATGGTGGAAGTATGACAGAATAATTTAGGTCTAGGGACTTAGAGGCATACTCAGTAATGCAAATTAATCCATTTTTAAAATGTGTGATTATACTGGCTCTTAAGTTTCACATCTTGTAAGGTGTATTTTAATCCATAATTGGTTGATGGGCTTCGGGCTAGGAAATTAGAAACTCTTTCTGTTAAATGAAACCATATGAGAAACCACAAGAGAATATTTCAAAATGTTTTCAATTTGTTTATAAGAGCTATATGAAAGAAAAAAAGAAGTGTTGTTTATTGATTTCCAAGGTGTGCTTTAACAAAAAACAAATGCAATAAAAATACTAGAAGATGTGAACAACTTAACCTCTTCTCATTTAGCTGATGAAATGGTAATTCTATAGTTCCTTTCACATGCTAGAGGAAAGAAGAACAACAATGGCATTATCTTCCCAAGGCCTCTGAGGAGCTGTTTTAATAGAATGGAATCATGATTGCTGATCGCATTTCCACATAAACGTTCACAGCTCAATCTCATGGAATGACTGTTTACCACCACTGATGTTTATAATCAGTGTTAACACAGGAAACTTAGACAGTGAGCCAGGCAGTCCTTTTCTTCTCTTTTTAACTGGGTTTGTTATTGCGGTTTCCTCAATTTCCTAGAGGATAATCATGTCAGCTGCTAACGGGTGGGAAGTTGAAATTATTCGACATTTTAAAGTATTATAATGAGGCAACTTAGAAAATACATAAATTAATGCTTTGCTTCCCACTTTAAAAAAATTTAAAAGAACTTAGAAAAACTCTAGAATCTCCCTCTAGTCTTATTTTAGGTGGATGTGTATTGTCAGCATAGTACAAGTAGAGTTTTGCCAATTAACTGCTTAATTAGATCATTATGGAGCCAATCAGAATAATGAAGTCCTCAAATTAGATGTACTCAGGTTTTATTCTTGTTATCATTTGCTTAAATCATCTCATTAATCCTTGTTTTATATTCAGAAAATATAATTTTTATAAAATAAAATATTTTATAAAATAAAAATATGTATAAATAGAAATTTAGGAAAATGCTGTACTTCTTTTTAATTTGTGTTTAAAATATAATTGATAATCATTTACTAAAACAGGCTTTTAGGCTTGCTCTTCAAGCCCATATTCTCCCTTGAACATATACCTAGATTGCTTGTCTCTATTCTTCGCTTGCCTAGTTCCACCCCGGAGAAGCCTGTGTTTTCTTCTGAATATACACTTCTCCCTTTCCCTCCCCTCACATCTTTCTACATAAGTTTCAATAAAATCCACCTTGCTTCATCAAAGAAAAAAGTTAGTTTTCACCACAACTTGTTTTCTTATTATAAGGATGTAAAAAGAGTTACAAAAACCAAGAGATCCCGAAGAAAGAAAAGAACATTATACTGGCAAGCTAAGGAAAATGTTTGAAGAAGGAATAGATAAAATAGAGAAACTCATCAAATAGTTTATACAATCTTACTGATAATTGCGTATGTATAGAGAATTATGCTGATCATTGTTGACCTTTACAAAAATATATTTCAGGGCGTTGGTACAGCAGACTCAAAAGAATGCATTTGAATAAAGTGGAGAGTTTTTCAAGGAATTTGTCCAAAAGTTAAAGTAGATTAATAAAAGTATAACTTAAGGAGAGAGAATAAAGACTGGTAGGGTTAAAGATGGATAAAACAACATTATTTTATATGATGAAAATAATTTGATAGAACAGGACAATCTGATTGGGCAGATTGAGAGAGGACGCTCCTTGGAGCAGTGCAGCAATATTGTATGAGGAAATGTAAGGTAGTGATTGGGAGTCAACGAAAAATAATCTAGTACAAGAATAAGTGTTCTTAGTCTTATACATTCAACTGTGCATGTTGCATAAGCTTTATCTGACTCATCAATTGTTAACAATGTTATTCATATATATATTCAATTCAGATTTTACCTGAATAATAAATTATTTGAAAGACTATGTCGCATGAATTAAATAACATAATGTATGTATAATATCTATCTAACAGTTTTTTCAGCAACATTAACTTCTCAAATAAAGATAGCTATTAGTATTTTGACATTATATGAGGGAATCAAATACCTCATCTTAGAAGTATTGCTGATTGTTATCATTTAGAGTTTAAACATCATGTTTACAGTAGTTTAGCAATTGCTTAAAAGATAGGAAAAAGAAAACACTACTACCCTGTAATAGATTTTTTGAAAAGTTAGCACAAATTATATCTAGGCTTTTTGCACAATTCGTAATGTGCAATTTATTGTGAATTAGGGCTTTTTATCAGTATAAGATATTTAATTACAATGCCCCAAATAATTTTTAAAAAGATATAGATTACTGCTTGATATATATTAAAGGATTCATATAAGTTTTCTAAATTTAACATTTAATTTTTTATTTTATTTTGAATGTTAAATATCACTTCATTTGACCACTTACCAGTGTACGATACATAATTTAAATCAAGACCAAATACTGATTTTTTAAGACCAGAGTTTTTACATATGATATACTCATACATATGGTTAGTGGCTAAGATAATCATTAATGGTTCTCACAAATGGCTTCCATAATTGGTATAATTACCAATTTTAGTATCAAAAGCATATTAGTTTTTTCTCCATTTTCTCCCACTGCAATAGTTTCCTGGTGTTCATAATTATTATAAATTGCACTTACTTTTAGTACTGGTAACTATAAATAATCACACACAGTTTAAAGGATGAGGACATGAAACCTAAAATGACAACTAAGGTAGTGTATCTCAGTTCTAAAACACACACAAAAGTAGACACACAATGGGTCTTGAGTGATAGGATAGTGTGTAGGACATTTGCCTTGTATGCAAATGACCAACATTCAATCCCTGGCATCCCATATGGTCTCCCAAGCGCTGCCAGTAGTAATTCCTGATGCAGAGCCAGAAGTAACCCCTGACCATGCCAGTTATTACCCCAACAAAAACAAAACAAAAAATAAGTATGCACACATACAACACATATAACAGCGTGACTTCATACAACACATATAACAACATGATTTTACAGCTGAAAATTGGAATATGAAAATCACCTTCTTTGGGTACTACATATTTTGGAAAGAAAATAATTTTCTTGGTAGATTCAAGACACTAAAACTTCCAGGCTGCAAAAAAAAATCCATGGTTAGTTCAATTTCAGAGCTATCATAATTATGTTTGTTCCATTAAGAGGAACAAACAGGAATGCTTCGTATTCCTAAAGCAACCAGATGCCATTGGGCTACACTGGCACGTGATAGGGTCAAATGGAAATATTGCTGGCGCCCGCTCCAGCAAATCGACGAATAACGGGATGTCAAGTGATCAAGTGATCAGGTGATAATAATTATTTAAGCCCAATTTCAGAACTCCTTAATTATGTATGACTGGGCCAGATAGATTGTATAAGAGCTAAGATGTTTCTTTTGCATACAGCTTATCCGGTATATCTCCAACCCTGCACAAAGTCACCTGAGAACTACCATGAATAATCACTGAGTACAGTGCCAGAAGCATTACCCTAAGCACCACCGAGTATGGCCCCAAACAAACAAAAAAAAATTTGGAAGAATTGCAGACTTTAGTCATACTATAGTGACTTCAACTTATAGCAGTAATGACCCTTGTTGACCTCACTGGGTAAAAGTAACTTGCTTAAGTTACTGCTGTGAAGGAGATAAACAAAACGTATTCTAATGTGATTCAAACTTAATGAACTTTAAAGCATACACAAAAGGAAAAAAATTCCAATGCACATATCAGTGATTGATATGACTATAACTTAATTATTTGGGAAGAATTTCCATTTGTGTTATATGTTCTATTATCTATGTAACTCAGTTGGAATACCTTCTTATATTTGCATTTTAATGAACTCAGATGATTCTATTTGAACTTTTCTCCTACAAGGCTCTTCCAAACATAAGTCCATCTCTAGGTTACTCTTTGCCCTTTATTCTGGTCATTAAAATAAAACATGTCAGAATGTGCTATGTTACAATTACTCAGAATGTGAGATTAGCATTGAGCCAAACTCAACATACTATTTTATTGTTTTATTTATAGGCTTTTTGGGTCACACCATGTGATGCTCAGGGGTTACTCCTGGCTCTGCACTCAGGAAATACTCTGGGTGGTGCTCGAGGGAACCAAATGGAATGGGATCAAACCTGGGTGGGCCATGTGCAAGGCAAACGCCCTACCTGCTTGACCCTTAACTTACTAATTTTAGACTGTTTCATCAGTTTTGCAGGATGTTATAAAATCGGAAGTTTTGAACTATTTTGTGGTGAAGTTATAAACATGAAGATCAACACTGAGTGAATTTAGCCAGAGGGAAAAGGACAGATCTATAATTACATTTACTTGTGGAATATAATAAAATTCATGATACCAATATCCAAGGCCAGACAAAACATAGTCAACGGGTCTTGTTAGTGGGTTGAATCTACTGCAAATGTGTGGGAGTCAGAGATTAGGTAAGATTAGGTAAAACAGAGAAGGGAACAGTGTACTAAAAATTATTGGAAATCATAATACCAGTCTAGAACTGAGCATTGAATGTAGGCAAAAGGATATACATAATAACCTCAAATGTATGTATTGCCAGTCACAATGAGTAAGAGAAGGGAGGGAGGGAGGGAGAGAGAGACAGAGAGAGAAGAGAGAGAGTGAGAGGGAGAGAGAGAGAGAGAGAGAAGAAGAAGAAGAAAAGAAAAGCGGCTGCCATAGACACAGGTTGGGAGAGGGGGCATCAGGGACTTTGGTGGTGGGAAAAGGGCACTGGTGGAGGGATGGGTGCTGGAACACTGCATGACCAAAACCCAAACACGAATATCTTTGTAACTGTATATCTCATGGTGGTATAATAATTTTTAATGAAGGTCATCTTGATTGTTTTGTAAATTTTTTTGCACACAAAGAAAAATATAAATGTTTATTACATCAAATAAGTTGCAAATAACAAAAATAATTAAAATTAAAAATAAGCTTTGTATGACTGACTATAACTTCTATATTCTAGCTCTTTTATCATTTTTAGCTTAATTCCTTCATTCTACTTATTTCCACTATCAGTTCCTTTCAGTATTCCTGACCTGGCTCACCTACAAGATCTTAATTTTAATGCCATGAATTCCTAGTTTTTAGACACTCTAAAGCCTCATTTTCAATTTCTTTTGAATCATTTCAATTTATTTTTTGAAATCATTTTATGAATGACAGAAATTTCTAGTATTCTGACTTTTTTAAACATTTATAACGGTATTGCATCAAAATTAGAGAATTTGATCTGCTTTGATTTTATTCATCAGAATTTGTGATTTAGATTATGGTCTAATACGTGGTCAACTGTTGTCAACATTCTATAGATTCTTGAAAAAAATGTGGGTTTTAAACATACTAAAGGCTTTTAAATACTTGGTCACACAACATTATGCTTTTTATTTTATTTTTTTATTTTCCAGATTTTTTTTATTATACCACCGTGAAACATACAATTACAAAGGTGTTCATAATTGATTCTTGGTAATACAGTATTCCAGCACCCATCCCTCCACCAGTGCCCCATTTCCACCACCAATGTACCCCTCCCTCCCGTCCCCCACCGCCTTAATAGCAGGTACCCCAGTTTCCTCTCTTTCTCTCTCTTCTCTCTCTCTGTCTCTGCATCTCTCTCCCTCTTATTTTACACATTGTGGCTAGCCCTGCAGATATTTAGAGTTTATCACTTAAGTCTCTTTGTGTATATTCAGTGGTGAGTTTTAATCTGCCATTACCATTTCCCATATTTAGTAAAACACTGGTATCTATTTATATCCTATTAGTGAATGCAGTCATTCTATATCTGCCCTTTTCCTTCTGACTAATTTCACTCAGCATGATAGACTCCATGTCCATCCATTTGCAGGTAAATTTCATAATTTCATCCTTTCTGACAGCCGCATAGTATTCCATAGTGTAGATGAACCACAGTTTCTTTAGCCAGTCCTCTGTTCTCAGGCATTTAGGTTGTTTCCAGATTCTAGCTATAGTGAGTAGCGCAGAGATGAATAAAGAAGTACAGATAGTGTTTCTGCTATGTGTTTTTCGGTCTCTCGGGTATATTCCCAGGAGTGCTATTGCTGGATCAAATGGGAGCTCAATATCTAGCTTTCGGAGGAATGCCCATATTGTTTTCCAAAAGGGCTGGACCAGTCGGCACTCCCACCAGCAGTGGATGAGAGTCCTTTTTCCCCACATCCACGCCAGCACCGGTTGTGGTTGTTCTTGCTGTTTTGGATGTGTGCCAGTCTCTGTGGGGTGAGATGGTACCTCATTGTTGTTTTGATTTGCATCTCCCTGATGATTAAAGATGAAGAGCACTTTTTCATATGCCTTTTGGCCATTCGAATTTCTTCTTTTTGGAAGCTTCTGTTCATTTCTTCTCCCCATTTTTTGATGGGGTTGGCTGTTTCCTTCTTGTGGAGTGCTACCAGTGCCTGATATATCCTGGATATTAACTCCTTGTCAGATGGGTATTGGGTGAATATCCTTTCCCACTCTGTGGATTGTCTTTGTATCTTGGTCACCGTTTCTTTTGAGGTGCAGAAGCTTTTCAATTTTATATAATCCCATTTGTTTATCTTTGCTTCCATTTGCTTGGTCAGTGGTGTGTCGTCTTTAAAGATACTTTTCGTTTCGATGTCATAGAGCGTTTCTCCTATGTTTTCTTCGATGTGCCTTATAGATTCATGTCTGATATCGAGATCTAGAATCCATTTTGATCTGACTTTTGTGCATGGCGTTAGAAGGAGGTCTAAGTTCATTTTTTTACATGTAGCTGCCCAGTTTTCCCAGCACCATTTGTTGAAGAGGCTTTCTTTGCTCCACTTAATATTTTTTCGTCCTTTATCGAAGATTAAGTGGTTGTATATTTGTGAGTGCGTTTCAGGATACTCAGTACCTTATGCTTTTTAAAATTGCCGATCCCTGACTGTTGTTTTATCTACTTGAACTCCATGACCTACTGTTTCAACTAGTTGTTCCGATCTTTTTCTCTTCATCTTTTATAATTTCTAACATGAATATTGACACTGTAACTTTTAGCACAATATTCATCACTGACTATCTTGTGAATTCATACTGCCAGTGTCCTTTTAAGTGGAGACTGGGAACTTTTTCAATTTTTTACACAATTTCTGTTTGTATCAGCCACATCCCATAAGGCAAAAGGAACCCTCTCAACCATTTATTGGGGAGTTTCTCTGGACAGGGCTGGGGACCATGCAGTGCCAGGGAACAAACAGGTCCTTCAGTATGCAAAGCAAGTGCTCAGCCCTTTGAGCTGTTTTGCCATAGTATATTATTGTTTTTTTAAAGTATTTTATTATACCACCGTGAGGTATACAAATAAAAAGATATACAATTAAAAAGTT
Source organism: Cryptotis parvus (assembly GCA_021461705.1). NCBI lineage: Eukaryota > Metazoa > Chordata > Mammalia > Eulipotyphla > Soricidae > Cryptotis > Cryptotis parvus. The sequence continues at coordinate 49,668 of JAJIBD010008843.1, forward strand.
CATATTTGGGTTCTGGTCATACAGTGTTCCAGCACCCGTCCCATCCACCAGTGCCCGTCTCCCACCACCAACGTCCCGGTTCCCTCCCCCCCCCTAGCCCCACCTCCATGGCAGGTTCTTTATTTCTTTCCCTTTCTCTCTCTTTCTCTTTTCCTTCCCTTCCAGACTATGGATTACAGAACATACATTAAAAGGTTGTCATGTGTATCCTTTTGCCTCTATTTAATGCTCAGTTCTAGGTTGACATTAGTACCCTCGACAATTATTAGCACACTGTTCCATTTTCTGTCTTACCTAACCTCTGTCTCCCACACGTTTGTGATAATTTCCACCTTTGACAAGACCTCCTGATATATGTTTCACTTGACCTTGGATATTGGTATCATAACATGTACATATATATTTATGCCATGCAAATAAATGCAGTCATTCTGTATCTGTCTCTCTCCTTCTGGCTAATTTCGCTCAACATAATCTTCTACATGTCCATCCATTTATAGGCAAATTTTATGACTTCATTTTTCCTAACAGCTGCATAGTATTCCATTGTGTAGATGTACCAAAGCTTCTTTATCCAGTCATCGATTTTTAGGCTTCTGGTTGCTTCCAGATTCTGGCTATTGTGAATAATGCTGCTATGAACATAAAAGTAGGGATGGTGTTTCCGCTGCGTATTTTTGCTTTCCCAGAGTAGATTCCCAGGAGTGGTATTATTGTTTTAATATCTTTGCAGAGATATCACCCACACGGCAGAACCAGGCAAGTTACCTGTGTAGTATTTGATATGCCAAAACCAGTTATATAATACCTCATTCCCAAGAACTGAAAGAATGGTTTGAGGCTCTTCGTGTTACTGGAGTGAGCAGAGGCCCTTGGGCTGTACTAGCATGCAAACAAGGACAAATGAAGATGTTACTAGCCCTCGCTCTAGCAAATTGATGAACAATGGGAAGACAGGTGATACAAGTGATACAAGTGATCTTTACAGAATTTCCTTGCAAAAGTCTTGAAAAAGTGTATTTTATACAAGGAGACACTAGTTCTAAAGTTAAATACTCACTTAAGGATTCTTTTTTTTTTTTTGCTTTTTGGGTCACACCTGGCAATGCGCAGGGGTTTCTCCTGGCTCTGCACTCAGGAATTACTCCTGGAGGTGCTCAGGGGACCATATGGGATGCCGGGATCGAACATGGGCCGGCATGGGCCGGCGCGTGCAAAGCAAACGCCCTCCCCGCTGGACTAACACTCCGGCTCCAAGGATTTTTTTAAATTAAGTTATGGGAATCACTAATTGAGTTAAATTTATTAAAATTAAATGCAATCTAAGAAATTTATTTAAAAACATAGTCTACATAACAAAACAGCATTTTTAATGAATACATACCCGGTATGTTCAAATATATAATTTTCAGCATAGAACTACTGATTACTTGAAAGATAAATCAGTGTGTCTACAAATAGAGTAGCATTTCCTTTCATGAAATTTTTTGCAACTATTTTATAAATCAAGAACAAAGTCTTAAAATAGTTGGGAAGATAATACATACAGCATATGCTAGATATTATATACCAACATATATTTCCCATAGCAACTTCTTTTTCTTACACTTTTTGGGGGAAAGGTGGTCTATTCATCTACTATCAGTGCCTGTCAACATTTATTAATTTCCTGCTTGCTCCCCAAATGTTATTACTTTTAACACAATGTATTCCTCATCATGTATATGTAAATAAATATGGCTATATAAACATTCTTATGGTAAATCATTTATATTTGCTTTAGAAGTACACAAAATATCTCTCCTATTTTTACTGGCCCTCAAAAAGTGGCCATTAAAAAGTGTGAGAACCACTGAAAATACCTTGCCTTTTTAGTACATAATTGTAAAAATAAATAAACCAGTATCAAGATTTTAACACCAAAGTCTATGTGATTAAGTCACCTTAGTCATCTAGTATTTTTCTACCAAGATCCCTCAAAATATCATATTACATTTAGTCTCTTATTTCTGTACATAACTTTATTGTGATTGCACTCATTTTTGCACTTCTTATTTGTTCAAAAACTTGTAAATATTCTATTCTGGGGATTAGTTTAAACTATATTAGTTTATATTAAGTCCTTCTCACTAGCATAAGGAGAAATGGCACTTTTCAAATGTTAGTTCTGAACATCAGGCACTTCCTATTGGACTGAGTCCAACTTCAAGAAACATTTCACAAGATTCTGGGTTCACAGCATGATAGGAAAATGGACAATGTACAATAGTTCTCTAGTAACTTATTTTACTAATAAGTATGCCCTATAAAAAGCAATTCTATTTATATTTAGTATATAATCATGTTTCTACTCTGTTGGTGTAAAAAATACTGAAGAGGGGCAGGTAAAACTAGGGTTTACATTTCTGAAGCATTAAAGTTACATTCACATTTGAGATCCATTTACTGTCTTTACTTACTGTCTTTGAGGGAATTTTTTGTAGTTTATTTTTTCTATTTTATATTTTTGGTATCTACAAAATTAATTCTTAGGCAAAAGGCAAGAGTTAATACTTATGTGATCAGCCCATTTTTGCTAACTAAACCACAATGTGTGTTACCTAAAATCTAGAATGTGACATCTAAGACTGAATATCAAGACTATAAGAAATTCCCCAATTTAGTAGAGCTACAAGAAATGAAATTATTCCACTGTGGTCAATTAATTCATTCCTATAATATTTATAACTATTATTAAAATTTAAAACTTAGGTGTTTTTTTAAAATATTTTATTAAACCACCTTAAGATATACAATTACAAAGATGTTCGTGTTTGGGTTTCAGTCATACAGTGTTCCAGCACCCATCCAGTGCCCATTTCCCACCACCATATCCCCAATTCCCTCCCTCTCCCCTAACCTGCCTCTATGGCAGGTTTTTTTTTATCTCTTTTCTCTCTTTCTTTTTTCTCTCTCTCACTTTCTCTCTGTCTCTCTCTCTCTTTCTCTTATCACATACTGTGGCTTGCAATACATACATTTTGAGGTTATCATGTGTATCTTTTTGCCTATATTCATGCTCACTTCCAGGCTGATATCATTTTCGCCCAGTATTAGCATACTGTTCTATTCTCTGTCTTACCTAATCTTTGATCCCACACATTTGTGGTAGATTCCATCAATCCATGTTTTGCCTGACCTTGGATACTGGTATCATAATACATATATAATGCAAATAAATGCAGTCCATGGTAAATATTATGAAGTTAAAATGAAAATGAAAAGACTGTAATCTAGTTTCTCCCAATTTATTTTTCTACTCTTTTTGATCTTCAAGTCATCTTTATTAATTTCAGTACTTTCTTCTAGAAAACTGAAAAACACCAATGAATTCACCCTAGAGTTTTGAAAGCTAAGTAATATACATGAGAGGTGTCTAACAAAATGAAAAGCATTGTGCAAATGTTACTTATTTCAAAGTTGTTCAGGATTTAGAAACATTTTTCACTGCAAAAAATTTTCATGATAGTATCATTTATAATAAGAAAAGTTGATAATTAAAACAGTAATATGGGGACGGAGCAATAGCCCAAAGGATAGGGCATTTGCCTTGCACACTGCTGACCCAGATACTATCCTCAGCATCCCATATAGTCCCCTGAGCACCACTAGGAGTAATTCCTGAGTGCAAAGCCAGGAGTAACCCTGAGCACCGCCAGGTATGACCCAAAAAAGAAAAAAAACTTCATAATATTCACCATGGACACATATACGAGGCAGGGTTGCTACCTGTTCTCCCTGTGCAGAGCTGATCGTGAGGCATTCGGGAGGGAAGGTGAGTTCTAGCCCTGGCCTGCCATCCAATAGAGCCTCGCAAGAAGCCAGAAGTATCCCCACACCATGAAGGCCTCCATTTTCAACATCCAGACTCCACAGCTCATCAGAGCTCCACCCAAGAGATAAGCTGATCTCTCCCCACAGTGGTTCATCAGTAAATGCATGAGATGAGAACCTACTACCGAGGTTCAATGTGCAATGTTGAGTATACAACTCACATTGCACAATCTGGCAAGCTACCCATGTCAAATTTGATATGCCAAAAACAGTAACAACTATAGACCTCATTCCCATGACCTGAATGAATGGTTTGAGGCTCTTCGCTCTCCTGGTGTAAGCAGATGCCCTTAGGCTACAATAGCACATGATAGGAAGTATGGAGATGCTACTGGTGCCTACTCAAGCAAATCAATGAACAATAGAAAGACAAGTGATACAAGTAAAGTGAAATGCTGTCATTCTATATTGTCTTTTCCTTGGGCTAATTTCACTCAACATGATCCTCTCCATGTTCATCAATTTACAGACAAATTTCAAACCTTCATTTTTCCTAAGAGATGCATAATATTCCACTGTGCTGCTATGAAAATAAAAGTGCAGATGGTATTTCTGCTGTGTTTTTGGCTTCCCAGGGTATATTCCCAGGAGTGGTATGGCTGGGTCAAACGGGAGCTGAATTTCTAGTCTTTGAGGACTGTCCATATTGTTTTCCAAAAAGGCTGTGCCAGTCAACATTCCCACCAACAATGGATGAGAGTCCCTTTCTCCCCGCATCCACACCAGCATTTGTTGTCCTTGCTCTTTTGGATATGTGCCAGTCTCTGTGGTGTGAGATGATATCTCATTGTGGTAAAAACTAAGTATTTTTTAAAGCAAGAAACAAAATATAGCATTTGTATTTTAGTGCTATAACTATTGTCTCCATAATTGATTTTTATATTTTGAATTTAGATCTTGCTTGCATTTTCAACCATTGTACCCATTACAGATTTCTAGTGAATCATTCATTTAAATATAACAAAATAATATTTTATAATGTATACATATTGCATATATTAATACAAAAGCTCTATTCATTTAAAATTTCATACCATAGATAATAAATATATGTTTAAACTAAAAAAATAAAGTTATAAAACATTTTGACATTGATCATTTTTATCTTCCCTCCCCAAAATAATCATGCTCATTATAATTATGTGACATTATCCTACATGATAGCCAAATAATTATAGAAAACTTATAAAAGACCACGTGATTGGTTAGCATATTTTGCTTTTCTTTAATCAAGGATTATTAACTTGCATTTCAAATGTGATGATGTGCCAAATCCAGTTACAAATAACAATTTATATGACTTAAATGTTTTATGAACCAGGTAAACTACAGAAAGCTACCACTTTTAGTAGCTTGTACTAAATATGCAAGTATATACATACTTGCAATGCATATGTGAGCTTGTGTTTTGGGTTTATTTACATATATTCAGCTGCTTCTATGAAAGCTCTTGAGGGGGAAAGTATTAAAATTCATAATTGATCCTTTTTGTCCATATTTTTTGTTATGGGAGGGACCATAGCTCTGAAAAACAAAAAAAATCTAGAAATCAAGAGATACAACATTCCTTATAAATGAGCTAGAACTGTGAAGTAATTAAAATGAGAAATATGCATGGTTAAGTATTAGTCCAATGAACTGGAAAGGGATCCATTTTAATTTTCACAATTAATAATGAATAGCAAGATTCTTCTACTATATTATTTGGGATATCACATTTATATCTACACGCATATTTCTAAATATATTTAAAATAACATGATTTTAAAAGTTCTTTTCCTTGGCAAAATTGCAGAGCCTCACAACAAGCCAGACCACCCCCTCACTCCAGGGGCGCCGCCATTTTCCACATTGGACTTCCCTCTCGTCAGAACTCCACCCAGCAGACCAGCCTATCACAGCCCGGATCACCTGACACCCACCCTGCGCCGCACTTTCATTACTCCCCCGCCAACAGTTTTTTCTTTCTCTCCCTTCCCCCGGGGGGGAGGTGTTTCCCCCCCCCCCCCACACAAAAAAAACACCCACACCACCCCCCCCCCCCCCACCCCCTCCTCCCCATTTCACTTCCCCTTCTCCCATCACCCACACACACCCAAACACGTGGTTCATCAATAAATGCTTTATTTGGAGGTGTTTAAAAGAGTTTGCCTCCCGCTGGGCAAGCCTGGCAAGCTTCTGTGTTGTATTTGATATGCCAAATTCCAGTAAAATTATATTAGGTCATTCCCATGACCTAATATAATGGTTTGAGGCTCTTTATGTTCCTGTAGCAAGCCAATGCCCTTGGCTCTATTGGTATGAGACAGGACATATGGAGATATTACTGGTGCCCGCTCTAGAAAATAGATGATATACGGGAAGATCGTGATCGTGATCGTGATATAATTTTTAGTTCAGCTTCAACGTATGCTACATTTAACATTTTCCAATATAAAATAGAGTATGGTGGAAAAGAATTGTTATTACACCATTTAGTGGCAAAAAATGAAATTATTATACCGTTTACTAGCAAGAAATGAAAACGAAAACAAAGAGAAAAATTGTTTTTCTCAAGTTGACATTGTGAATAAATTGCCTCATTGACACAGTGAATAAATGTGAATAAATTGAATAAGTTGACACTGTGAATAAATTGGTGTTGCAAAACTGTAGGCCATTTTTTCAACTATGAAGAGCTTTGTAAATCACAATGCTTTAACAACAACCAAAAAGTTTAAATAATTTAGTTTTATCTTCCCTCCACAAAATAATCATGCTTCTTATAATTATGTGACATTATTCTACATGATAGCCTTTTCCTAACCACAAATAGGAAAAGTATTAACTCAGGGTGGGTAATTTTTTCATTTTTACTACCAATTTGGAATAATATCATGGAAAAGTACTATGTAAGTAGGGTTATATCAAAGTGGCATGCTTAGAATCTTAAATATCCAAGACGTAAATCACTTTGAATAAATAGCTATGGTTTTGAGAAACAAAAGTGTTTTATATATATACTAACCGGACCAAATGTGTTTGTAATGAAGAACTTGTATCTTCAAAAAAAAAAGGCATCTAATAAAAATTTAAATCTCTTAATATGTGGGCACAGCACTTTGAAACAACTGACTTTGGATATCCCAGAATTCTTCTCTTCCCTTAACCTCTGAGTAGTCTTGGGCTCAAGCTTGTTTCTACCATAAAAGTTCTCAGAACAAAATAATAAATAAATAAATAAATAAATAAATAATGAATAAACAAACAAACAAATAAATAAAAGTTCTCAAAAATTTTAGCCTAAAAATACTTAGGAGAATACATTTCAGGGGGGTAGAATACATTCATTCTATGGTATTTAGAATCATGCCAGAAGATCAATAGTTTTTTTGATAAACAGTGGCTATTATTAACTATTTTATAGTAATCAATCAAACTAAAGTTAGTATAATTTCTGTAAATCACTTTGGATAAATAGCTATGGTTTTGAGAAACAAAAAGTGTTTTATATATATACTAACTGGACCAAATGTGTTTGTAATGAAGAACTTGTATCTTCAAAAAAAAAAGGCATCTAATAAAAATTTAAATCTCTTAATATGTGGGCACAGCACTTTGAAAAAACTGACCTTGGATATCCCAGAATTCTTCTCTCTGCCCTTAACCTCTGAGTAGTCTTGGGCTCAAGCTTGTTTCTACCATAAAAGTTCTCAGAACAAAATAATAAATAAATAATTAATAAAAGAATAAACAAACAAACAAATAAATAAAAGTTCTCAAAAATTTTAGCCTAAAAATACTTAGGAGAATACATTTCAGGGGGCAGAATACATTCATTCTATGGTATTTAGAATCATGCCAGAAGATAAATAGTTTTTTTGATAAACAGTGGCTATTATTAACTATTTTATAGTAATTAATCAAATTAAAGTTAGTGTAATTTCAGAGTACAAACAACTAAAATCTCCAACAGAACAACTATGCTTATGAAAAATGCTAGTATATTTGATTCATCAAAAGGTTAATTTTTTAAATCAAAATTGGAAAAGCTCGAACTGTGACATTGGGAAAGCTCAAAATAATCATAGTATACAACAATAATGTCAAATAAAATCTGAAACATTGCCAGAGTAAATTCAGTTATTTAATGATCATGGGGGAAGAAAAGTGACAAAAAAAGATGACCAAATAAACGAGGTCAAAGCTATTTGTAAGTAAATCAAATTCTGAGGAAATATTAAAATATTTTAAATAGATGCTAAAGCTTTCTGATTTCCTGACATACACAGGAAAACATCTTGCCCACTATTAAAAATAATACAAAATGTTGCTGAAATCCAAAAGTAATATAAACTTAATAAGTCATATATTTTAGTAGGAAATTTAAATGCTCTATGGAAAAACACAATATAAAACATTACCAGACTCTATAAATTTAGAATTAAATCAAAACTTGATACTATTATACTAAAAACACTTTGGTGGAAGTATGATAAAAATTTGGCCTTAGAATGCTTATATAAACTCCTGGAAACCATTGGTGCATTAATAAATTAAAAATATGAAGTTAGCTTCTGGAGAAATGCCACAGGGGCTAAGGAACGTACTTGCAATCAATTGATTCCAGTTTAATCCCAGCGCCCAAAAGCACCCCAACATCACTGAGTACTACAGGGAGACCCCAAACACTTCAGGTGATCTGAGTAATTCCTGACACTGCGGAATTGAAATTGGGAAGGGCAGTAGTGTTGGGCCTCACCTGAACTACAGGCCCAGTTGACTGAAATGCACTAAAAAAGATCTCTCTGGGTCTCACAAGTCCTTGGGAGATCTCATGCCAACGTTTACATATATAATTTTAAAAGAACATATAAGTAAAATAAATTGCTTCTTTCCTGAGAATCTTACTATCAAGCTCCCTCAGAGAATGGTACATCATTAACTAAAACTCTAGGTACCAATAATAGTTTCTGAAATATAGAAAATGAAAGTTTGAATGTGAAAAGGGCTCTATGTTGGCAAGTTTCTTATTTTCAGAACTTTGAAATTCATATGAAAAGTCACTATCATAAATCACACAAGATTGCTGCTAGTTTCGAATTTATAAGGTATATAAATATGAGCCATGACTAAGTATGAAATCTCGAACTGAAAAGATCACTTCTGTTTAAACATCCGTTAGTGTAGCTGTCCTTTCGCTTTGTGGCAATCTTTTAAAGTGTGGAAGGATGCTGCTACAAGTTTTGGGTCAGAATAAAAATGAATGTTAACTCTAGTCTATATAAAGTGGTTAAATTTTAGGAACAAGTCTACCATATGGCACTCATAGATTAATTTAAAACTACAAATGCTTCTAGATACCTTTTGATTACTACGGATCCAGTTTTCTCTTGCCTGGATCAAAGAAGTTTGTGCTAAGATCAAATAATGGGCAGTATCCCAGAGACTCACATCATGAAACAGAGTCTTTTCAGGGTTTAGCTTAATAACCAACACAAGGCTAGTTTTTCATCTCTGTAATAAATGAGACCAAAATATGGAGAGTAGAAAAGCATCTCCAATTATTACTTGCTTTTGCAATATCAAAAAGATATTTTGCATAGTATTTTTCAATTGGTAATTATTTCACAAAATATATTCCACAAACTTGATATTTTTGAGAAAACACATTTATTTAGAAAGCTATTATTAGAAGAGACAGACATGGGGAAGAGCTGCTACTGGCTCTCACTGTGCCCAGCCACTCATGAGGTGCCCAGGAGGGATGGCAGGTTCTAGCCCTGGCCCACCACCCCAGCAGAGCCTCACAACAAGCCAGACGACCCCCACTCCATGAAGACCTCCATTTTCCACATCCGACTTCCTCCTCTTCAGAACTCCACCCAGCAGACCAGCCTATCACAGCCTGGCTCATCGAGATCCACCCTGCTGCAGTCTTTTTTAATCCGGCCCAGGTATGCTGATCCAGAGACAGACATGGGGAAGAGCTGCTACTGACTCACTGTGCCCAGCCACTCATAAGGTACCCGGGAGAGATGGCAGGTTCTAGCCCTGGCCCACCACCCCAGCAGAGCCTCACAACAAGCCAGAGGACTCCCCACTCCATGAGGACCTCCATTTTCCACATCCGACTTCTTCCTTGTCAGAACTCCACCCAGCAGACCAGCCTATCACAGCCAGGCTCGCGCCGCATGTGGCTGCGTGGTTCATCAATAAATGCTGGATTTTGAGATGACTACAAGAGTATGCTACCCACACAGCAGAGCCTGGCAAGCTTCCCGTGTTGTATTTGATATGCCAGATACCAGTAACAATTACAGACCTCATTCCCATGACCTGATGGAATGGTTTGAGGCTCTTTATGTTCCTGGAGCAAGCAGGTGCCCTTGAGCTCTACTTGCATGAGACAGGACATATGGAGATGTTACTGGTGCCTGCTTGAGCAAATTGAAGATAAACGGGAAGACAGTGATACATTGATTATTAGAAGATATATAATGACTTTTTGCAAGCCCTCTACTAATTTTTAGACAGTCCTAAGATTTTTGACAACACATATCATTAACAAACCTTAAAGCAGAGAGCAGCTTTCACTTACTGGACACACAGTTATCCTCTACAAATTATGCAATACTATTAGTGCAGGGTCAAGGAAACAAACTCAAAGAAAATCTTCACCTTTCCCAAATCCCAAGAAATGAGAGAACACTATAACAACAGTGAGGGAAAGAGGTTAACAGGAAGGAGGGGAGCAGGAAGTTGGTAAAGCATTTTATTAAATAAATAAATAAAAGTGTCTACCATAGTGGCAGGTAGGTGGGTAAGAGGGAAACAGGACATTGGTGGAGGTTATGTAGCCATAGGCGAAGAGATTGGTAGTGGCAGAATAGTGAGTGCCTGACACCCAATCACATAGAACTTTGTAATCCACAAGGATTAAATATTATTTTTTAAATGGAGGAATAGGATACTTGCCTAAAAAATTAAAGTCATCGGGAGCATTTAAATTAAATTTTGTTGTAATGAATTATGAACTTGTAAACTGAAAATGCAACATATTAAAAATGCCTCTTTTTACTTCTGGGTGTTTTACACTCAATTAATTATGGCTTTATGAGAAATCTCACCAGAGGTAATAATGCAGGCAAACCATTGGCACAATTTGTGTAGTTCTTTCAAGCCTACTATTTTGTAAATGCACTAACTTTTGAGACTCTGCCAAAGGATTGAGATATTCTGCCTCTAATTGTTGCCTTTACTTTGCAAAGTTGTGAATGCATTTTTTAGTACCATTCTTTTCTCTGCTTTTTTTCTTACATGGTCCCATGATGTCACACTTTTTGGGAAAAAAGAAGAATTTAATTACATAATAACTAATAAACACTGTGGTTTCTCAAGCATGTGAACAAGCCCAAAAAGCACTCTAAGCATTTCTTTCCCTAATAATGCCACAGTGTGTGAGATAATGGATCGTTTGATATAATACCAGTTCACTGGATCATTGCCTCAGTGAATTTTAGAGTACTGGATTCTTCATGAAAAAGGTCTATGAATGTCTGAACAAATCAAGTGAACAATGCACAATGAACAAACTAATTTTCAGAGGTTAACTTTAATTCCCAGAATATGGTTGAAACACACTGTATAGTATGTCTTAAAGAGGAAGTAAAAATTAATATGAACAACATATTTATATTTCTTTGTGATGCCATAAAGCGATATTCATTCTATTGTTAATAAAATAATAAAAATATTTATAATTCATTATGGGAACTCTTTGGTTTTATCAATACATAATTTGACATTCTGGAATGAGAAAAATACTTAAATAAAATGCACAGAAAAAATAGTTGGCATATAAAAAATCTGAACAATAATAATTTTCAGAGGAGTACAAATAGAAGCAATAGGGCTATTTACTCACACCTGTTAGCATGGTTTTTGTTTAAAAAAAGAGAGACATAATGCACTGCTGATGATGTGGGAAAATTAGAGAACTTTTGAGACCAGAATATGGCAGGTAGGGCACTAATAGGCACCCTAAGCTCCATCTGGAGTATCCCTGAGCAGAGTCAAGAGGAAGCCCAGAGCACCTGATGGTATGGCTGGTACAATAAAAAAAAGTGTTTAAACACTTTTGGTAGAAATACAAAAGAGGATAGCCAATAGCAGAGTTACACATCATGGTGTCTTCTTTAAAATAAAAGATAATGGATGGAGAGTTGGAGAAATAATACCATGGGCAGGAGCACATGATTTGCAAATAGGCAACCTGGGTTCAATATGTGGTACCATATATGGTCTCCTAAACTCAGAGCTGAGATTAAGTCCTGAGCATGGCCAGGTGAAGACCAGTTATAAATGAAATAAACAATATCTCTGCATGACTCACTTAAAGAAACCTGAAAAAAAATTGAAAGCAGAATATCAAAGAAAGTCTTTGTATTTACAAATTAATTGTGTCATTTATAGGAGCCAAAACAATATTAAATTATCAGGAACTATTAACGGTATCTGAGAGTAACAGATTTTGCATGAAAAGAAAGAGAAAGCATTGAGAAGGCAGTTATCCTACAGCAATTGTCAACTCTTTTTGCTTTCCAAAATAATTCTTCTCAAGGACTGACATGATTTCTTGTCATTAATGCTTTACTTACTGTCTGTTTTTACACAGAAAAAAAAAACGAATTTGTACTTGGTGTTGGTCTTCAACACCAGAGCCTAGAGGGTAAATAGGATGGATAGTATGTGTTTAGTGAATATCTGAGTTAATTCACTTGAAAATAAATATTTTATAGTAAATAAAATTGTTGGAAGAGTTTCATCGAAACTCTTGAGCATCACTCTCAAGAACATCATGCAACAATTAGAATGGGAAGTAATGGGAGTGAATATTGCGGTCGAAAAACTACACCACCTCCGCTTCGCTGATGACATCATTCTAATAATACCAAACATTAGCCAAGCAGCACAAATGCTGGCTGACTTCGACCGAGAATGTGGAAAGATAGGTCTATAGCAGAATCTCAACAAAACTATGTTCATGAAAAATGAACTAGTTCCAGAGGCCGCATTCACTCTCAATGGAACAAACATCTCTGAATGCAGCAGTTATGTGTACCTAGGTCGAGAAGTCAGCATGATGAACAACCTAAAACCTGAGCTGCACAGGAGGAAAAGAGCAGCATGGAATGCCTTCAAAGGCATCGAAGAAATAGCTAAAAAGACAAAGAACCTCCAGTTCCAGGCACATCTCTTTGACTCCACCATTCTCCCTACATTAACATACACTTCAGAGTCCTGGGCCTTATGAAAGCAGGATGAGAATGCTATTCGGGTCTCCCAAAGAGGAATCAAAAGAGCTATGCTTGGAATATCACACCTCACTCAAGTGAGAGAAGGAATCCAGAGCTTTGACCTCCACCGCTGTTCCAGAGTCAGGAACGCTGTCTAGTTTGCCAAGGCATTGAAAATCAGATGGGCTGGACATGTAATGCGATTTGGAGACGACCACTGGACTAGAACCGTTACCAACTGGATCCCACGGGATGTCAAAGGATCACGTGGCCGCCCACCTACAAGATGGTCAGACTTCTTCGCCAAGACCCTGATCGAATGGTTTGAGGCTCTTCGTATTTCTGAACCAACCAGATGCCATTCGGCTACACTGGCACGTGATAAGTCAAATGGAAATGCTACTGGTGCCCACCCGACGCAAATTGATGAATAATGGGATGTCAAGTGATGAACAACGGAAGTCAAGTGAACACAATTCTACTGTGGCCCTTACCAATTTTTCATGAGTTCTGAATTGCAAAGAAATCTTGTTAATGATCAGTGAATGTAAAACTGAAATCTTCTTGATTGTGGGATCTTAAGCTAAGGACTCACCTACTCTGTTCCCAGTTATAAGCCATAGAGACCACACAATAATAGATGTTCAGCCTGTTAATTTAGATAGAAATTTAATACTACAGAGAAAAATATTCAACAGAAAATAAATGCTGAGATGTAAATAACATTAATGAACATCTTGTCAATATCTAGGATGATACTGAATTGACGGTTCTTGCAAAAGAAAAACAACAAAGTGAATACAAACAAAGGATAATACACTCATAAATGGGAGAAAAATGGTTGGATACAGTTGAATAATGGCTAGGTCTGAATTTTAACAATACAACAATCCAGTGACTGGAGTGATAGCAAAGCAGATAGGGTGCTTGCCTTGCAGGTAGTCAACCCAGATTCAATTCCCAGAACCCCATAATGATCCCTGAGCCCTGCCTGGTGGGATCCCTGGGCACAGAAGCAAAACAGTGAAGCCACCAGATGTCGGCCGAACATCCAAAAACCTAAAACAAGAGCCACAATAAAGGGCAGGGCCCAGAGAGACAGTAGGTTAGGACACACTACTTGCATGTGACTGGCCCCGTTTGATCCCAGCATCCCATATGGTCTCCTGAGCCCACCAGAGTGATTCTTTAGCAAAGAGAAAGGGGTAGTCCCTGAGAATAGGGGCTACCACCTGTGTGATACCCCCAAAAAATTAAACCAGAAACAAAATAAAGAGCAATCAAAACGGGACATTCAGTTTATATAAAGACAAGGTAACATTCTTTAGCCTTTTTATTCCTCTGTTTAAGTATGTTTGGCTTTGCAGTCACAAGCAGTGTGTTCAGGGCTTACTCCTGGTTCTTACTCTTACTCCTGACTAGCTGGGAGTTCTGGCCAGAACCTAACCTGGGTCCGCACATCTGAGGCAAGAGGCCTACCTGTTGTACTATCTCTCCGGCTCTGTCTTAATTTCTGCATTGCAAGTATTTAAAATAACAATTCAGATTTGTAATTTGCAGGATTAGAACAGTTCAGATGGACTTAAACACTAGTAAAGAATTCCAAACCAACATAGTAAACACTAGAAATACACAGATAAATGCTGAGCAGAGTGGTACTTAAAAGCTTACTTGAATGATGAGAAATCTCGAAGAGTTATGAAGACTCTATCAGCAGAATATAGTCATGATGCTCACACAGTTGGTTCTGAAAGCTGGCCTGAGCTCCATCTCAGGACATCTCTTTCAGCCTGGCTAGCTCTCTATCAGCATTCTAGGATACCATTCATATAAAATTAGATGTTTATAAATACTTAACATCTGTTATGTCTAATTATGAACAACAGAAAATTGTAGTTGTGTTTACTATGCTTAATTATTATTACAACAGGAAGAAATGAGAATCAGTAGGAAAGGTGCCAATGAGCTAGGGTAGACTGGATAAAATAAAAGTGATAAGAGAAAGGAAATTAGATAATTCTACAGTGTAATGAAAAGTATGTGAAATCTAAATAAAGTGCAATGAGCTTGAGGTGAGTTTAAAGTGTTTCTTTTATTTTTTTATTTCTTTTTGGGCCGCATCCGGCAAAGCTCAGGGGTTGCTCCTGGCTCTGCACTCAGGAATGACTCCTGGCAGTGCTTGGAGGACCAAATGGGATGCCAGGTTGGCTGTATACAAGGTAAACGTCGTACCCACTGTGCCATCATTCCAGCCTTAGTTTAAAGTGTTTAAAATATATTTAAGGCAGGTACGAGAAGCCAGAAAAGGAGAAAAGCTATACACTCCTGCCCAGATGTCCAACTAAAAGATTGTATAACTTGTATCACTTGTCTTTCCATTGATCTTTGATTTGCTCAAGTGGGCACCAGTAACATCTCCATGCATCCTGTCACATGCTAGTGTAGCCCAAGGGCATCTGCTCATTCCAGGAACATAAAAGAGCCTCAAACCATTCCTTCAGTTCATGGGAATGAGGTCTATAATTTCTCCTACTTGTTCTTCTCTGTGTGCATCTCTAGGAAAAAGATAGATGGCAGAAGCTATATACCAGGTCTCGATAATAAATGGAAGTAATATGATCCTCCAACGTGGCTGGAAATGCATCAGCTGTGGAACTGGATGAATGGAAAGATGACTGCAGATCTTCCCCACCCATCTACCCCCACTTCAAGTTAAACACAAACAATACCCGGGAAGCTTGAATTCATGATACTTGCCCATATTAAACTCTGTAACTTTCTGCCACTTTGGTATTTATCCTATGTTGGCATCTACACAGACATCTCTGAACTTTACAAATAGAAACGATAGTGTCAGCATATAACTGTAACAGAAACCAAAGGATTCTCAGGAAATTTCCTAGAACCACATCCTATAGCCTAATACAAGGTATACAAAGCAAGTGGAAGGAAAATACCTACACACTCGGCAAGTATTAGATGGCATATAATATTAAACACCACTTAGATTTAAATGATTTCCTTAAATGTTAATAGTTTGATTTTACCACTTGAATGGCAAAATGTCTCAATGGATCAAATGTGAAAACTCAACTTTCTGCTGTCTGCAGAAAAATACATTTTAGATTTTAAGATACATAAAGGCTCAAAATTAAAGACAGAAGGACAGAGAAGACAGCACAAAATACTGAAGTGAATGATGTGAGGGTGTGAGGGTCTGAAATTGATTCCAAGAACTGTGGCTCCCTGATCACTGCCAGGTATATTCCTGAAGCACCTAAGCGCTGATCTCTGCTAGAGACCAGTTGGCCTCTAGCAGAACGAAGTCTAAATACCAAACTGTCTGGGAACTCTGAAAGGTCAAGTATCATAAGACTTGCATATAGGCCCATGAGAAAGAACTGCAGAGAGATACACCAAGATTAAGAGCCAAAAAAAAAATTCTATAACAAACTGTAGCTGAATAAGAACAAAGTGCAGTACCATGTGTACCATATAACGTAGACCAAATAAGATAATAAGAGACATACATTGTGTAATGACTAAAAAAGTTAATCAAAAATACTTTCTAGACTTAGTAGCATGTAGGCATCAAAATTCACTAAGCAAATATTAATAAACAACATGATATGAACAGTAACTCAATAATAGTACATTAAACTGGATTTTAATACCCCATTTAGAGTGGTCAGTAGTAAATCAAGGTAGCAGGATCAAATAATTGTATAAACTTATGTTAAAGACCTTAGCAAATTGATTTAATAGATAAAGATCAATTTACCCCAAATTCAAATCTACATAAGTTTTCAAGTACACACAACTTTTCAAATATGTACCATATTTGAAAAAGCAACAGTAAATTTATAAAGTTTAAAATAATACTAAGTACTTTTTTCTAATTGCAATTCTATAATTTAAAATTAATGACAAAATAAAAATGAGATAGACTTAAATAGGTAACCAATATATTTCTCAGTAACCACTATTTTAATGAGGAAATAACATCTGCGAAGGTAAGAACAGATTAGAAAAATCTTAACAATTAACCTTTAGTTAAAATTATAGTGAATAATAAAATATTAATAATAAAGTATAAAATAATATAGTAATTAAAGTATAATAAGATATAGCAGAGATTATAAGGCACATACCTTGCATGCACCAACAAGTTCAACCCCTGGAATGACGTACAGTCCCCAACTACTACCAGGATTAATTCATGAACACAAAAGTAAACCCAGAGTACAGCCAGGTGTGTTCCACAACCAGCCCCAAAATGAAAAATAATAGTCCAACACACAATATAAATTAGGTAACCTAAAGGAAACACACAAATCTTTAAGTAATGCAACCTAACAACTGCAAGAAGAATAAATGGGTACTCTGAGTCAGTCAAACAAAAGGAAAGCAAATTGAAATATCAAAGTCCTGTCACAGAAAGATTTTACAAATCTTTAAAGAAATTAAATATATTATCTTCAATTTCTTTCTAAAGCATCACAGAAGAAAATATCCCAATTTATTTTATGAAGGAGATGGTACTGATACCTTAACCACACAAGGAAATCATGCAGAAAGAAAACAACAAATTAGTATCTCTGTTGAACAGAGAAAGAAAAATCACTATCACTATCACTATCTTCCCGTTCATCATCGATTTGCTTGAGTGTGCTCCAGTAACATCTCCATATGTCCTGTCTCATGCTACTAGAGCCAAAGGGCATCTGCTCACTCTAGGAACATAAAGAGCCTCAAAACATACAAAAGTAAATAGAAAGAAAAATATTCTCCAAACATTTCAAATTCAACCATACATCAAAAGATCATGCCTGAGGAACATAACCAAACTAGTCTGTTTATTTCCAGCATGCAAAGATGGTTCAATATAAGAAGACCAAGTCATGTAATTATCAATAAAATAAAAATAAATAGCATATAAAATAAATGGATCTGAATGAAATAGTTAACAAATTCAACACCCACTCATCACTATCACTATCGTCCCATTCATCATTGATTTGCTCAAGCGGGCACCAGTAACATCTCCTTATGTCCTGTCTCCTGCTAGTAGAGCCCAAGGGCATCTGCTTGCTAAAGGAATATAAAGAGCCTCATACCATTATGTTAGGTCATGGGAAAAACCTAATATAATTGTTACTGGTATTTGGCATATCAAGTATGACACGGGTAGCTTGCCAGGCATACTCTTGTAGTCACCTCTACATACAGCAACACCCACGCATGGTGTTCGAAATTCTCAAGGAAAAGGAAATGCAGCAACATTATTTTTAGTATAATGAAAGCCACCTACCATTATCCTATAGCTAATGTCACATTTAAGCAGTTAACACTAAAAGCTTTTTTAAAAATCAAAATGAGAAAACACTATTACAAATTTATAAAATTTAGTATCCAAGATGTTAGAAGAGCAATTAGACCACCACAACAACTAAAGATGGTTATGGAATCTAAATCAGTATTTCTCAACCTTTTTATGACTGCAGTCCTCGTCTATCCTCACTTTCTTCCTATATTCTCCTTGTCCTGCAAGTTGCCCACTGAGTCACATGTCATGGGCCCCGTTTATGTAATCTACACCTGTGGCAGCCTTGGAATGTCCTGGGCTCCCTGAAGAGGACATGTGCCTCCCGATTGAGAAACTAAATCTCAAAGAAGAAATAAAGGCATCACTATTCGTAAATGATATGAACATATATTATCCCCAAACCCTCCATTTTATAATGAGTCACAAAAATAGATGGTTAAGAAATTAATAATATACAACAATCTTACCACTCTATAACAAATGTGACTGAGAGAAGAAATTAAGAAAAAAATGTTAGTTATCTAAGAACTAAACATCAGGAATTAATTAAACAAACAAAATGAAAGATATACAGCAGATTTTAACTCACTGATAAAAGACATAAAAAGACAATAAGACAGAATCTCATATACATGAGTGAAGGGAAATATGTACAAATCAAAATGTGTACTCTACCTGAAGTTATATACATATTTAATGGACAACTTTTAAGATACTTTGAAGGAAATATACAGACACATGCTCAAGTTTAATAAAGTTCTAAAAGCCCTTAGTATTTACTAAATTCTGTAGGAAAACATAATATTTATGCAAAATGTTCTTCAACTAGAACCAATATCACTGTGACAAGACAGGTATACAGTATTAAAATAATAATAGGCATACAGATTAGTAGAATTGAAATACAGATTTCTACTCTCAAATATATATTAATATTTAATTTATGGCTGAAAATATATGCTCATTCAATGGACAAAGGGAATCTCTTCAATAAGTAGTGATTAGGAAGACAAAGAGTTGCTGGGTCCGGCATGATAGCCCAACGGGTAGGGCATTTGCCTTGCTCGTGGCCGGCCTGTGCCGGCCCGGGTTCAATCCCGCCATCCTATATGTTCCCCGAGCACCACCAGGAGTAGTTCCTGAGTGCAGAGCCAGGATAAACCCCTGAGCATTGCCGGGTGTGACCCAAAAAGCAAAAAAAAAAAAAAAAGAAAAAAAAGAAAGAAAAAGAAAGATAAAGAGTTGAAGGTAAAAAGCAAAAGATGGTCTATAATCATATTTAAAAGAAATCTGAAGTGGATGAAAGACTTCAATGTAACCTAAAACCTAAAGGTACATAGATGATAAAATGAGTGAAATTGTATGTCACATTTGTATTATTAGTATTTGGGGAATTCAATCCCAAAAGAAAAGAAAATAAAAACAGAGATGAAAAATTGGGATTTTACTAAATGTATTAGTACAACTAATGAGGACATGAACAAATAAAAAGGAACCCAACACAGGAGAAGAGTTATTTGTATACCGTACATTTGATAAGTCGTTAATAAGGACTAATGTCTATAAAGAGTGCACAAAATTTAACATCAAAAGCAAACAAAAACTATTTTAGGAAATGGTAAGAATATATAGTTTTCCCTAAAGGACCTATAGATGACAGGCATACATAAAATATTCATTATTACTGATAATAAAGGGAATGCATATTAATGACAGTATGTCAGCACATACCTGTGAGGAAGGCTTACATCAAAATCATAAATAACAAGTGTTAGGAAAGGGGAACCAAGGAAACTGCATTGCTGGTGAGATTGTAAATTGCTACAAACATCTTGAAAACTGATGGGGAGCTTCCTTCAGTATCTACATTTAGAGGGGCAGAGAGACCAGTCAAGCATCTAAAGCTAATGTACATTCTCTCTAGCATCATGTGCCCCATAAGTATGCCAGGTATAGACTTATGAGTCCCCAAATACTGCTCAGTGTGGTCCCGACGGCCTTCTGTACTGCCAGAACCAAGCGTCACCACTTCATCAGTCTGAGCTAAAACTACCAGGTTAGCACAGTTGGGCCACGTATCTCCAGGAGTGACTCAAACCACTAATTACTACTGGGGAGGCCCCATTCAAAGAATATTTAAAAGCTAAAAATATAGCTACCACTACTTTGGGGTTATTAAATCAAAAACTTCATTCAGATGAAAAAGGTAGATCCACTCAGTGTTCAATACAATGTTCAATGTAAATTGTTATTTTCAATATCTAAGACACAGAAAAACTGATGTGTGTCGATACATGTGACTGGTTAAAAAAGAAAAAATTCAGCAGATAGGACACTTTCCTTGTATGTAGTCAACCTGGATTTGATCCCTAGCATCCCAGAAGGTCCAATAACAGTAGGCACATTTACACATTGGAAGGAATACTATTTAGCTATTAAAATGAAATTTTACCATATTGAAGTAACTTGAGGGTATTATGTGAAATGAAATAAGTCAAAAGCAGAAAATGAAATACATTGGATTATTCTTCCACATATAGAACGTAAAGATATTGAATTACTACCCAAAAAATCCCCAAAAATTACAAAATAAAACTAGTGGAGATAACTAATAGAACTATTACTCCCTAGAAAAAGAGGACAAGGCAGGGAATAAACTTAGTGATACTTAAAAACGTGAATAGGTAAAATTTGTAAAATTTTGCAGGCTTAGAGAAAAGGAAAAAAGTGACATTAATTGGCAGCCCAAAAAATTAGGGATGGATTATGTCAGGGATCAGAGACGGGTCTGAGCTCCCACCATAAAGCAGGTTTATACTGTCTAATAGAATATAACATGGGCATAGTTTAAATCCAGCGCAAAGCCATGGATTTGAAAGATATCTTTGAAGAGCAAATAATTGTAGCTGTTGAAATAAAAGGACTATCTGGCCAGTTTCATAATGAGTGGGAAACACTGAATCCAATGAATAATACACACAGCACAGAAATTTTAAGATCAACTTTTCTTCTCTGACATCAGGTTCAGAGCAATCATCATTTCATCATGAATCCTATTAGAACCAAACACTCAGTATTGGTAAGCACTATGTAAAATACTCAATCAAGTTCTTTAGTTCTTTCTTCACCAATCAAACTAACTCCTTTGGGATCCATTTAACACAAACTACCCAGAACTTGGATAATAAGGCCTCAGGAGGAGTCTGATGCAACGGTGTCCCTACTGAGAGCAGGTTATAATGATGGCCACCGGCCTCCTTCTACTCATTCAACCCAAATAGTCCACTATAGTAAAGAGCACCTAATGCTGATCGCCATTGTCTGTACTTTTACCCAAAGCACCAAATGATGGAATAAAGGATTTATATCTCTTAAGTGATGTAGAGTCCACCATAGACAACTGCTCTCTGCATTGAGCTTTGAAAGTATCGCAGACTTCTCATAAACTATTTATAATATTAGCAGCTAATAAGACTAAAGGTTTAAATGGGAATTACAGTTGATGACACAGGTGTGGAGGATTGAAGTAGGCTAAATTTCCAACATCTACTGGTATATGTATACCAGTAGAATATATATCAAACAGGAAACTTTACGGAGAAAAATATCAAATACTGGAAACATTTTCTATTTTATTCTATTAATGTTCACTCTATTTTTTAAATTTTATTAAATTTTTATAAAATTTTTATTATTTTATTAAACCACTTTCAAAGCCATCCATGATTGGGTTTCATTCACACAATGGCCTAACATGCGTCCTTTCACAGTGTACATTTCCCATCCCCAATGTCCTCAATTTCCCTCTTTCTACTCCATTTCTTACTCTATTTAAATAAAACATATTTTGCTGCTAAAATTATAATTATATATAAAACCAAACATTTTAAATCTGCATTGCCATCAAATGCAGAAGGAAAAAAACTTCAGGCATTGGTGTTGGACAGTCACACCATGAAGAGCAAAGAATAGATCTTATGAAGTAATTAATGCAACTAAATAATTAACGAAAGTTTATAAAAAGGGAAAAAAACTGAGTTTTTAAAATATTGTATTTTCCCCCACTCTTTTCCTCAAGAGAGGTTGCACATACCTCTTATCGAGGCTCTAGGTTCTTGCCCTCGCCTTCCCTGATGGCTGCCTCACCATAGGTAGCAGACTGAGACCTGTTTGAGATTTTTGATGTGGAAGACATTGATCTGAAAACGCAAATTGCTTGACCAAGTATGTCAACTGCATGCTTTTGAACTTGAGTCTTTACAGGTGGATCTCATTTTAGAAAATCACATTTGTCATGTAGACTTGGATGAGTGATTTCCAGTCAAAGCCAGTACTGTGTATGAAGATCAGGTAGCCTAGACAAAGGTGCATTGGACAGCCCACCCTGAGGATGGAAAGGCTGATTAATTTGACTATGTGATACTCAAATTACATATTCAAGTGTGAGCCTCTACAGGCCTGAGGGAACAAAACTGCTCTGAGTCACTGGTTCTGCCTTCAGTGTCCTAAAAACTATTCATGATGCTGCCAACACACTTCATGTGTTGGAAGCGGATTCCAGAGTCTATCTACTGATGAAGATTCTAA
This sequence comes from Cryptotis parvus, assembly GCA_021461705.1. Taxonomy (NCBI): domain Eukaryota; kingdom Metazoa; phylum Chordata; class Mammalia; order Eulipotyphla; family Soricidae; genus Cryptotis; species Cryptotis parvus. Next base: position 72,732 of record JAJIBD010008843.1, read on the forward strand.
ACCACTGAAGCAACCTACCTTGCACATTAGATATTTTAACTTAAGCAGCAGTTGCTGTTATACAAGTACTGAGAAGTGGTGATTGTTCACTGTGGTTGCACCTTCAGGCAATAAACAAGTAGGAACTCACTTGACTACCAAGGCCTAACGGAAGACTTGAAAAAGAATCAGAGTTTGTTTGTTGCAAGCATGTGTTTGTTTTTGTTTTTGTTTAGGTGGACAGCCCATCTGTGCTGAGGGCTCTCCTGCTTCTGTACTCAGGGGTCTGGAAGGGAGTGGGGGACCTATGGAACCCCAGGGATCTAGCATGATTGAGCACAGTGCACTCAATTGTCCTATAGGCTGTATTACCTCTCAGGCCTGAAATTTTTTGGGGTTTTGGTCCTTTTTTTCTTTAAGTAAACTTTACTTTGTCAGAGGAAAAAAAAATAGTCGGAAAAAGGTTTAGTTTTTAAAACATGTACTCAAGTGAGTAATCACTATCAACTGAGCAGCTGGAAGTTGGCAATGCAGTTGAAAGAGATGAATTTGGTTTGATTTTCAATTCACCTATTGCTTGTTTTATAATCATGGATGGAAAGCAGAGAGATATGAAAGAGGTTTTGGATTTTGAAATGTAAAATAAAGATAATATGAATGTTTGTACAGTTATTTATTATCTGACTTAATTTTTGATCAGTGGGTGAATTTGTATAAATATGCATACTTATTAATACTTTCGTAACTTTTCTTATTTTGGTCTTTCTAGATGTAAGCAAATCAAACTTAATGGCCATATACTTTAGAATCAATATATCATCTATTATGAGATAGGAAATATGTTTGCTTCATAGCAATTCAATGGCAATTTTTGTTTCCTAAACAAACAAAAAATAGCACAATAGGATAGTTCATTGGTCAGAGCAGTTAAAGTAACTGAGAAAAACAGGCACATCACCATAGGCTGTATGGAGCTTGTGTCCTCATGTAAGAAATTTAAGTTTAGGTTTGGCAGTTAGAGGGGTAAGGGGAGGTCTTGGGGGGTCACCAGCACTATATAATGAGGTTTGTGGAAGTAGTACAACCATGAGAATAAACCATTTCTATTTCATCATCATCTCTGGGGAACAAAGCATTTTTTTAATTGCTGTAGCGTGTATGTTTAATTGCTAACTTGATACTAACACAGAGAAAAGTTAAGTCTTTTCTTAATGCCAACTACAATAAATATATTTAATAAAACTCAATAAAAAAGTATTTTCAAAAAATTTGCTTTGTGCTTTAGACTTGCTAGCAGCTCCCTATGCCCCAGTTTGGAGCTGGAATAATACTCTCTGAATTGACATGCAAATGAACACACTAAGCAACCACTTTGCTTTAGAGATTTACATAATTTGATACCAAACGACACTAAATTAGTATTAATTACGTGGTTTTAAATTCAGAAAGTTGAGAGTTAGCTGTTCTTCTCCCCACGTTTCATCCCATCTATGAGTGGAAACAGAGAAGAGGAAATAAAAATATTTTAGCTCTAAGGGTATGTGGAAGGGCATGGGTTATTACCTGAAGAAGTGTGGGAAGTAAACCTAATGCATCACTTTAGAGATTAATAACCCTCAAGTAATTTATTAGAAGCCATAATTTCTCAGAATTAATGTAGTACTGTAAACTCCACTTTATGTGCACATCCGTTCTATTTCTCATTCCTAATATATTTTCATTTCTAATTATCTCCTCCCTTACCGATCAGTGTAAGAACTTCTGAGTGACATTTTATGCCAAAAAACTTGTTTGTACTCAAGCACACTAGCATAAGAAAATAAGAGCAACTGGGAAATGCACTTAGAACTAAAATTATATGTTGTTTTACATGTAATGAAACATGTAAGACTGTTTTATTATGGAAAGTAATTCATCATGTTTTATGAAGCTACTATGGAAATTGTTTTATTATGGAAAGTATTATTTATAGAAAGTATTTATTAAGTAAAATTTTTAAAATTTGCATCACAAATACATTTTGACTTTATGTTTATGTTGGAATAGAACCTATCATAATTTAATAGAAATTAATATTATTTCTTTTTATGTGCATATAGTAGTATCCACATGAAATGCCTCTCTACACAGCTCTTAGTTCTATTCCCTGTTTTATCAAATTCATGATAGTTACTATAGCCTGATGTTAACCACCCAACTCACAACCTTAGTACCAAATAGGTGATCTCACTAATCTTTCAAAAAAATATTAACAGTAAGTTGATATTAACAAATATATTAGTCTAATAATATATTAACTACTGATATTTATGTTTAGGTTTATATGTTTACTGTTCAGATTTGTCTATAAAGGTAGAAAGGCAAAATTCATAGCAACAAAAAAAATCAATGTTTGTTTATAATAAAAATATTCCATGAGTTGGGGGCTGGAGCGATAGTCCAGTGGATAGGGCCGAGGTTCGATCCCTGGCATCCCATATGGTCCCCGAGCACTGCCAGGAGTAATTCCTGAGTGTAGAGCCAGGAGAAACTCCTGAGCATCGCCGGGTGTGACTCAAAAAAACCAAAAAAAAATCCATGAGTGTATATGATATACCATGTGCATATACATTACACATTGTGTATACCTATAGTATTGTTTAATTATCTCACAAAACTCACTGAAATTCTGACTTGACCAAAATATACTATTTCATTGATTACAATAATAGGAGTTTCATCTGTACCAAGGTAATTAAAACACAAAGAGACTGATTGCTTTGTTGTGTGAAGACCAATTTAACAGGAAAATCAAGATTTTGCACAAGGGAACTCACAGTTCACCTCAAGTAGACAATGCCCAAAGGACATTGGAGGCTTGAAGCAGAAAGTGATTAAGACTGTTTTGTAAAGCATAATTGGCTACAAGACTATCACAATAGTGTCAGTAACAGAAAGTATTATTTTGTAGCTATTATTTCACAAGATTACTTTTGGACTTTAAAATGTATTAACATATAGAAAATACTAGAGTTAAAACTGTTATTTGGGGCAAATATTCATTTTTGTCCAATTTAAATACGCTATTTGAGGTTTTTTTTGGTATTTCTGATGAATGCACTTTAAATATAAACATTTTTATTATTCAAATCAAAGCCTCAATAGCATACCACATAATCTCTTAACTATATTTTTCAAGTTTCTTTTATAAAGTCAAACTAGCGTATTTTGTTTATTATTACTTTCTGGACTTCTTTGTTGCAAACAGAGAAAACAACAAATCATTACTCTTACTGATGTAAAAACGAAGAATACAAGCCAATACTCTTTCAACTTTATCTTAAATTCCACCAAATGTGTCATTAATTTACTTGCAAAAGTAAACAAAAAATCTACAAATCAATACCATTAATAATTGGTACCATTACACTTTAAAACTGAGAAAACATTAACACAACCTGACCATGTCATGTAACATTAATTATTCTGGTTGTAATTCTACGTATTTTATATAAGTCCATGATCTTGAATTAAAAACTTGCATATACTTGCAGTGACTATGTGATAAATGAATTATAGGCTTTCCACTACTGTGATATTGAATATACCTTCTTTTTCACATGATGAACTATAACCAAATATAACCATTTATTTGTGGAACAAAGTATAAGTGAATCTTCTAAATATACATATTTTCAAAATTGCCAATTTTATTTGTTTGCCCAATTCTGTATCCAAATACTAGCCTTTATAAACTCAATGAGCTTATCATGACCATCCAATATTACCTGACTTCAGATGTAAGATATAAAAGCTAAGCATGTAGGTAAATCAGGGAGAAATTCCTCCAATTTTTAAACTTGGGTGCTCACAGAATCTACTTTAGACTGGTTTTATCCTGCCAGTTTTATATTTTGGTCCAGTGGTTGATTATTTCAATATAACAACCTGAACTTCATCTGAAGAAGATACTGGTAGTCCCACGGAACTGTTTATACCTTATACAAAATGAAGTAAATTACTCAATACATTTTGGCACATAGAGCTCATGCATACTGCCATATTGCAAATAAGCTTCACAAAACTATATATTATGTTTAAATGTGATAGATAAGATAGAACTAGAATTTTAAGAAGTCATAAATATTTTTGAAATGCCACATTATGTATAATATTATGGTTATATTTTGTTTTAAAGAGAATCCTAAAGGATAAAGATGGATGAATACATATTCATTTAAAGGAAGCTATTTAGTACAAGCTTTATGACCCAGGGTTCACATGTCCTTCTGTGCTACTCTACTCTTTCGTATGTGTACATGTTTCAATTAAGATCACATGACAGACAGGGTTTCTAGAAAATGATCTGCTAGGGGGTAAAATAGAAGAACAAGTAAGGGAATTTACATTTGACCTCTAGTGTTTGCCAATATTTTTGTAGCAATCACATTCACATAGGATTGTGTTCTTAAAAAAAATCAACTTTATCTATAGGAATTATTTTGAATTACAAATTATAAAGGTAAAGTTAATCCCTAGAAGGGTAGTAATGTAGACATGTATGACAAAAATAAGAAATCATTTTATTGTAACCTAGTATAGCCTTTGGTTGCTGGAAAGCACAATCCTAGGCAGCTCTAAGATACTTTACATCTGAAGAGCTTTCTTCTTTTTACACGTCCCATAAATTCAAATTGTGCCTGACTTCAAATTGCAACCTGAACTCTCCTTGTGGAATGTAAAGAAACACGCCCCCTCCCATTTTTTTCAGTCATCATTTATACTAAATCTAGTGTTAATAAATGACATAAAAGAATGATCTTATTTCTATTGATCAAAAGGAAGTAATACCTTTCAAAGTCATGAATAGTAATAAGCAAGACACAGACTACCACCTAAACTTCCATCATTTAATAATTGCTCAATGTAAGAAGTACAGTTCAATAGTCTTCCCTACTAAATTCTTTGCCCATAAACACTCAAAACCACACAGCCAACTAACAAAAGGCACATAGCTTCAAAAGAAAATCTCCTAAGTGGAGAAAAGCTTTCTGTTAAGAATGCTGGAGGTTAAACATTGCTGAAATAGCAAGATATTTTCTCAGCCCATGCTTCCCTGGTCCATTCAATTACCAACAACAGTAGTGACAATAATACAATCTAATGCTGTTTTATTAAGTCAGAGTTTCCCATTTACATCCACCTCTAACCTCTGGGGGGCAAAGAGAGGATGCAATGTATTACTCCAAAGACCCCAACTTGGAAATACACATGACCTTGGGGGTGTAGAATTCTGAGAGACTGAGTTTCCCAAGTTTCATTTGGATCAAAAATAGGAACATATCCAAATGAACCAGCATGCTATAAATTCTCTTTTCCTGCCACCTCTCTTCTAAAAATGTTAGGAGTGCTTTGTACTTTGCAAGGCTATTCTTTAGAGACAAGCGGTGGCATTCGTTGAGAGACTAGTTCCCTTCAAATACATTTTAAGATTGCAATTGTTTGAAACAACTTGTTGGTTGATATTTATAATTTACTAACATATATTGGAGGCTTGAATGAACCATGCCTGAAATGCTGCTCTATAGATATTTGTATTTGTAAAGCAATTGTAACATGCTGACATTAACTCACACACACACACACACACACACACACACACACACACACAGAGGGACAGAGCCCCCAACTTGCCTCCTGAATTTCAAAGCATAATCAGCAGATGATCTCCTCATAACGACAATATTAATGACCAAACTAATAACGGCAGTCATTGCCAAAGTCCCATTTCACATTACAAGAATAATCCTAACTTGCTTTAAAATTTTCACCACAGTCTGCATTGCATCCCCATTTGCAATATTTTGTAACTGTTATTTTGCTTACCTTATTTGAACAGCCAAAAAAAACCAAAAAAAAGTCTCTCAAAAAGATTCCTAAATAGCGTGCCTGTAGATAAACAGTAATAATAATGATATTCTAAAAAAATTGTAGTGAATTAAAGATCGCCTTCGCTGGGAAAAGCTGAAACTAGTTTGGTTTCAAACTATAGAAAATCTCCAAAGTCACGCTTGACTGGGCGCCCAGGTGGCAAACAGAGGACTCGCTCCCACGTCCGACCCCACACTCCTTTGTCAAGTTGCTACGGTCCAGCTGGCAAAGCGGGTCCCCCAGGGCACCGAGGGTGCAAGAGGGCGTTGCCTCGAGGTGCAGGAGCCAGCGGTCCGCCCGCGTCCCTGGATCAGCACCGACAGCGCCGTGGACAGCAGCAGCTCCGCTCACCTCCAGTTAGTCTCAGCCACTGAACCAGGCTGATTCTCGCGCCTCCTCCCCTGCCCGCGCAGCTGCCACTCAAGCCGCCCGCCCCGCCCCCGCCCCTCTGACGTCGCGCCTTTGCACAGCAACTCCGGGAGAAGTGCGGGGCCGCCCGGGCGGGGTGGGGGGGGGGGCCCGGCTGGGGCTGGGGTCAGCCGAGGCTAATAAGGAGGCTGCAAAATCCACGCTTCGAGCAACCTTCGCATCGTTGCACTCCCCGATCCATTCAGCACCGGTCCCGAAGAAACTGGGCGCTGTGGGCGTCGCTGGTTCCGTTGCCCTCTCCGGGACCCCAAAGCTGCGCTCTAAAGCTCGGGCTGCCGAGGCAGAAGATGGGGAAGGGAGGGGCAGCAGAGGGGGGAGGAGGCGAGGGGGGCGGCGGGGATGGGAGTGGGGGGAGCTCTTCAACCACTCCAGGAGAAGAAAATAAATGCCCAGGTCCTTTTGATCTGCCTGGTCAAACTTTCAGGGTTGCCTTGTCCCCGCTCTCTCTCTCTCTCTCTCTCTCTCTCTCTCTCTCTCTCTCTCTCTCTCCTCTCTCTCTCTCTCTCTCTCTCTCTCTCTCTCTCTCTCTCTCTCTCTCTCTCTCTCTCTCTCTCTCTTTGTTTTTCCAAACTGCAAGTATCTGGTGTTTGCTCCCTTTGCCTCGGTTCCCGGAGCTGCTAGAGCGAGACGCCACTGCAGAAACTTGCTCTTGGAGGAAATTCTTTGAGCCCTGGGAGATCATGTGAAGGAAGGCGTGCGATGCTTATGACCCTTCCTTAACCACCTGTGTGTGTGTGTGTGTGTGTGTGTGTGTGTGTGTGTGTGATAGTCGCAGCGGACTTGAAGCATGCTCATGAAATCTGCAACCCCTCCCTCTATAGTCAGGACTTTTAGATAAGAGTCGGAAATTCAAGGGTGAAACAATGATCTGATGATGGACACAGCAAAAGTTCTCAGCCTCAGCTGCCACTGCCGAGCTCTTGAAGGTGCTGCAATATTTATTATCCCTAATATGCCCCTTGTACTATGAAAGATGGGCATGAGGGATATCAGTTATTTGCCCTTAGGTCTTCTCCAAATACAGGTGATAGTTCCCATGCTCCTGAGGATCCGAAGTCCTCTTCAGCGAAAGTAAGGGTGTTGCCATATCAGATTCCTGATGCTTAAACTAATAAACACTTTCCTTGGAACTGAAAATGATCACTCGTCTGAAAGAAACATTATTGAATACTATCCGCTTTTCCCACTGTCCTCTAGAACTGTACTCACCCCACCCCCTTCAAAGCTCATAAAATGTTAAGTTCGAAGGATTTTCTGAAGTTGTTTATTTAAGAAATTTCCTAACATTCAAGTGTTTTTTCCCCCATGAAAATATGTACATAGTTGGTATCATCGTTTTCCTTCAGTATGACATTTTTGCACTGGACCAGCTCATGAGCCTCTCCAGGGACACTAGTGAAATGAGTAAATGTATATTCCCTATAAGGAACCACTGGCCCCTTCGTTTTTCTGCAGTGCTTAAAAGACTATTTAAGGAACCCGGATTACATTGTAGCATATGTGGCCTTATTTCCTCCTTTATTAGTTCATCAAAATAAACAAAATTGAGGAATCACACACTATGTTTCTGAGAAAACAGTTTTTCTGAGTTTTTTTTAAGATACTGTAGAATTTGTTATCCCTACCCCAAGTAAAATATTCAAATTCCTGGGAATATCCTCCCAGCACATCTAAACCTTAATGTTTGCATACCAGCTCATCCACAGTGTTTTATTTTCCTCTCACACCTACTGATTTTATATAGCAAGTATAACGTTTTTTGTACTGCTCCTTAGAAACATAGACTTGCTCATAACTAATAGAAAAGTACCTCGTTTCTCCAATGATTTTAATAATGGTTCAGACACTCTAAGGGACATGGAGTTTGATAGACAAGGGCAGATGGGCATTCTGCAATTACAATTAGCCAGTCAGATAAATAATCTGCACTTAGGATAATCAATGTACCCATGCCATCTTTCTTACAGAAAGACCAAATTTTGGTCCACTTCCTGCCAATATGCCAAAATGTCAGGCAAGATTTGATCTATGTTTCTCAATTTCTTAGCAAGTTCCACCAAAGTCAATGCCATTTGTTATTTAATAGACACTACTTTCAGTTCATCTTAGTAATCATATCGCTTTGGGCTATAAAGTCAATTAAGGGAGACATCATATACAAAAGCCTAAGGGGATAAACCTGAAAAACAAACCTACAGTTCAAATATGGAAAGAAAAGGTAAACCATTTTCTCTTTGTGAGTGGAAAAGGAAGAAAAAAAAGAGAAATGGAATGATTTTGAGAAACATGCACACACTGAAGCATATGAAAAGCATTGGGGGGGCTGGACCTACTTAGGGCAATTCTAACTATTGTTGGCTTCTAATTGGTTGTGTGACCTCTAGAGCCAGTTAATTAAAATCTTTAATCACACTCACAATTTGTAAAATGTGGGGTACTACTAAGTTATTTCTAAAGTGCTTGATATAACTGTTATTCTGTGACTTATATTAGAGTTAAAATTTTTTCCATGTTAGGGCTAAAGATACTAGAATTGTCTCCTTCGGTGAGACAAATTGGCACTGTGAAAATAGTGAAAATGGGACCTTAGAGTAATTAGTTTGGGAGACATGAAATGGGGAATAAGTGAAGAAGACTAATAGTAAGAAGTAATAAATAGATAAATAAATTTAAACCAGCTAGGATGAAATTAATAAGGGATTGAATAGGTCTATAAAAAGACCCAGTTATTTTTATTAAGCAATATTATAATATTCTTACATATAGTTCCACTCACAATTACTTTTCAGGATATTTAAAGCATTTAAAGCAATCGTAAAGCAGCAATGAACTGCAACTCACACTGAAAGTGATTGGATGTATTTTTTTTACTTATAAATTTTTTGGGAAGGTAGCTAAAAGTTTAGAAAAGGCAGGTTTCAGGGAAAGGAATCTTTAAAGCTGAATGATCAACACCTACTTAAGAATTTAATTTAGATCATTTACATGAACATATTAAACTAATATATGGATATTATGAAGCTCATTGTGTTATTGTCTTTTGAGTGTATACTTGTACTTTATGAAAGATTTACGTTTTAATCATACTGCTTTTCAATTCTCTATTTTGGACTCCTGTAGTGTCATCAAATTTTATAAGCTCCTTTTCAAATTATAATTATTCTAATGTATGTGCACTACATTGAGGGCCTCCATTTTCCACATTCGGACTTCCCCCTCATCAGAACTCCACCCAGCAGACCAGCCTATCACAGCCCAGCTCGTGCGGCCGCTTCGCATTTCAACAATAAATGCTGGATTTAGAGATGACTACAAGAGTATGCTACCAGCACGGCAGAGCCTGGCAAGCTACCCGTGTCGTATTTGATATGCCAAATACCAGTAACAATTATAGACCTCATTCCCATGACCTGATGGAATGGTTTGAGGCTCTTTATGTTCCTGGAGCAAGCAGGTGCCCTTGGGCTCTACTTGCATGAGACAGGTCATATGGAGATGTTACTGGTGCCTGCTCGAGCAAATCGGTGATGAACGGGAAGACAGTGATACAGTGAGTAGTTCTTTACTATTTTGAAAAGAGCCTGGAATAGTGAAGTAATCCCCTAGTGCTCATATTATTTACAATTAATTGTTTTACATCCGCACAGCAGAGTCTGACAAGCTACCGTGTTGTATTTGACATGCCGAATACCAGTAACAATTATAGACCTCATTTCCATGACTTGATGGAATGGTTTGAGGCTCTTTATGTTCCTGGCATGGGAAGATGCCCTTGGGCTATCTCGCATGTGACAGGACATACAAAGATGCTACTGGTGCCCGCTCGAGTAATCAATGATCTATGGGAAGTCAAGTGATGTGCACTACATTAGAATTATAAATACTCTAAACATAATGACAGTCCACCAAATAAAGTTTGGTGTCAGAAAAGAACATGCCTATTTTGAAAATTAAAAAAAAATTGCTGCATTTTCCAAATCAAAAAGTCACCTTTAATTAGGGGCTGAAGGTCCAAATACTGCAGGAACAAGGAAAAAAAATTGAACCATTAATGACTGAAGCTTTTAATTAAATGAAGCTATAAATTATAGTAGAAACAGAAAATTGTGACTATGTTGTGATCTCAACTCTAATGCAATATGAGCTCTTCTGTTTTCTGTATTCTGTTTTCTCAGAATACATATATACACAATGATTACTTAAGAAATTATACTGAATTTCATGCTCTTGTGGGGAAATAATTTGATCTTTAATTTATTTAGATCTGTTTATTTGACAGCTCTTGATATTTAGTTTTTAAATAGTTATTCTAAGTACAAATATATAGCTACTTTATGTTATGTGACTCGAACAATTGAAAAAAAATTCTCTGGTCTTTTTCCTTTCTCTTTTTTTTCCATTTCTATCTATACTTTAATTTAGTACACTTTAATAGAAGTTTGTGTTTATGTCATTTAAATACAAACTTGTTATATTAAGTGTAATGTTGATATGATAAATTTCTTATCTAATCCAGAATTACAGTCCTAATCATAAATGAAGTATGCGTGTATAGGAAATATACATTGAAATATATATATATACATATACACACACACACACATATATACATATATATATTTTTTTTTTGCTTTTTTGGGTCACACCCAGTGATGCTCAGGGGTTACTCCTGGTTCTTCATTCAAGAATTACTCTTGGTGATGCTTGGGAACTATCTGGGGTGTCGGGATAGAACCCTGGTTGGTTGCATGCAAGGCAAATGCCCTACTTGCTGTGCTATTGCTCCAGTCCCTAATTTCTTTAAGTTATAGCTATAATACAGAATATAAGAAAAAGAATTGCAGAGTTAAAGAGTGCCACTTATGCACAAACACACACTAGACCTACATGGCATTTGTAATTAACTACATAGCTTCCATTAGATTTTATAGTTTAAATTTTAAACTCTCTTGGCCAGACTGACAGCACAGCAGGGAGGTGTTTACCTTGCATGCGGCCAAAAAGGGGTTCCCTTATGGTCCCCCAAGCACCGCTAGGAGTAATTACTGAGTACAGACCTAGGAGTAATCCCTGAGCATTGGCAGGTATGACCCAAAAAAGCCAAAAAACAAAACTAAAATAATTTAACTTTCAATATAAATTGAGAAATGATATTGTCTTTTTAAAGTTTCTATTATATGTATTTAGCACCATCATTGTTCTGATTTAGAATAAGCAATTATTTTATAGTATCATGAAATTTATTGTCTAGTATTTATCTCAATACTTAAGGATGTACACTAAGAATGACTACTTTTTAATGTACAATTATGAGAACACTATCAAAATTTATTTTCTTTTATTTAATTGAATCACCATGAGAAGGACAATTACGAAGGTGTTCATGGTTGGGTTTCAGGCATAGAGTGTTTTAACATCAGTCCCTCCACCAGTGCACATTTCCCAGTACCAATATCCAATGACGCTTGTTTTCCTCCCATAACCCACCTCCCAACTGCCTCTATGACAGGTTTTCTTCTTCCTTTTCGTTCTTCTTTCTTTTTTCTTTCTCCCCATTTCTTTCTTCTTTCTTCTTCCTCCATCTTCCCTTCTTCTTCTTCACCTTCTCCTTCTCCTCCTCCCTCTTCCTCCTGTTCCTGCTCCTCCTCCTATTCCTCTTCTTCTCTTTGTCATCATCGTCATCATCTTCTTCTCTCTCCTCCTCTCCTCCTCCTTCTGTTTCTTCTTCTTTCTCTCTCTTTCTTCCTTTTCTTCCCCTTCTTCCTCTTTCTCTTCTTCCACTTCTTCCTCTTCTTTTCTTCTTCTTTCTTTTCTCTTCTTCTTCTTCTTCTTCTTCTTCTTCTTCTTCTTCTTCTTCTTCTTCTTCTTCTTCTTCTTCTTCTTCTTCTTCTTCTTCTTCCTCTCTCTCGCACACCATTTGTGCATTGTAGTTTATAAACAGACACTGAAGGGTTATTCTTAAAGGATTGGAAATCTTTTTCAAAACACTATGCTAAAACCTAGATTAAGCTCTTTATTCTGTCCTTCCAATTGTCTGATCACCATATATATTATGTATATATAATGTACTTATAGGTTAACATATCCACTAATATCCATCCGTTCTATTATTAGCAAAAGAGTAGAACATGTTTTAAAATGCTTCTTAGTGTGGAAAGTGAAAATTTATAACATGCATCTGTTTTAGACTTAACTATTGTGAATAATATGGGATCAATTCTACCAATATTTACATCAATAAGTTTAGGTCAAAGTCAACTTCTAAGTTGTGTTCAGGATTAAAGTTGTAATCAGGACCAGCGAGATGGTACAAGGTCTGGGTATGTAAGTATGTAAATATGCATTGCTTATAACAAGGCTGGACTCCACCCTCTACAACACGTGGCCCTCTGTTCACCAAAAGTAATCCCCTACACTCTTATCTACAAACAGCTTTACTGTTGCAAAGATTCAACATGGTGACAGGCAGACCGTGTGACTACAGTATATAGTTCTTGCCGCCCCCGCGGCCGCACCCCGGGACCCCCCCCACCCCACACCATGAAACGTGTGTTATTATTGTTGAATATGGAAAGATCAATAACCCAATACTTTTCTTTTGTAAATATGTATTTCTAAGTTTTCTCCTAAATAATGAGTAAAACAATTCCCATTATATATGTATATCAAGGACATATCCAAATTCATATTAACTTGTATTCATTGGTTGTGTTATCTGTTTAAAAGGTTTTATCTTCTCCTGTGTCCTCAAATCACCAGGTGATATCACACTGCTTTACCCCAGTGGTAGATTTTTATCTTTTCATTTTGGGGTTAGTAAGAAATATTTGCCTTTTCCATACTAGTATAAAAACCAAAATGATAAGTTTTCAGTAAGAGCAGGCACCAATCAACATGTTCATCTGCAGAAGTCTCAGACTTGTAGAGATGGTTTCAAAAAAAATGAATTAAGAAAATATTTTAAAGCTTGTTTGATTTAATAAATTAAAAGTTGTTTTTATATAATCTCATTAGGAGGGGAGATATGGACATATGTATAGAAGCAAATAATTATGCCTATAGCAGTGTAGGGGGTAACATCTGGAGTGATTTATTTGTAAACTCACTGTCTTCCCGTTCATCATCGATTTGCTCGAGCGGGCCCCAGTAACATCTCCATATGTCCTGTCTCATGCTAGTAGATCCTAAGGGCATCTGCTTGCTCCAGGAACATAAAGAGCTTCAATCCATTCCGGAATGAGATCTATAATTGTTACTGGAATTTGGCATAACAAATACAACACGGGTAGCTTGCCAGGCTCTACCATGCAGGCAGCATACTCTTGTAGTCATCTCTAAGTCCAGCATTTATTGATGAACCGCGCGGCCTCCAGGCTGTGATAGGCTGGTCTGCTGGGTGGAGTTCGATGAGAGAGAAGTCTGGATGTGGAAAATGGAGGCTCTCATGGGGGGGTCGTCTGGCTTGTTGCAGGGCTCTGCTGGGGTGGCGGGCCAGGGCTAGAACCGCCATCCATCCTGGGCGCCTCGTGAGTGGCTGGGCACAGGGAGAGCAAGTAGCAGCTCTGTTCCATGTCTGTGAGTCTCTGTAAACTAGAGGTAAACTAGAGGTAGAAAACTGCATAGTACTGCTGGGCCATATTTCTATATTAATCTCATTTCTATAAACTTTAGCATTTAAAGAATATAAAAGTAGCAAACTATAATTAAAATAAATCCATTAGTGCCTCTCAGAGCAGACTGTTAACAGATATTCAATAGAAAAAAATGTAAATTATAGTAAAATTTTAAAGAAATTCAAATGCATCAGCTATTTTGGGCATGCTTTTACAATTCAATGTTTTTACTATGATTAAATCATCATTAGAGTTATATTTACATACTATAGTGTTTAATTTACTTATGGAAATCAGAAGTCCTTAATTAATGTGGATCAGCTGTGGCACTGCCTCCATTATAGTTTTTAAAATCAATTCTAAAATATTCTTTCTTTGTTCTATTATTTTAATAACCCATGTTTAGGAAAGTAATTTAGTAGTTTTAAGACTCTTTGAATATAAAATTATTGTGCCACTTCACAAATGTATTTGAAATATGAAAATAAAGCATCAGAACTTTCTGCTTTTCAAATCTAGGATTTTAATTCTCAGAGTTTCTGCGTTTAAGAGATCTCTTAGGGCATCTATTGGCCAATGTTAGTATTGCATATGAGAATTTACGTACATCATGAAACCCTAGAGTTTTGATTTTCAAAATAAGGATTTTAATGCTTATATGATTTAATGCATGCTTGTTGATTACAATGGGAAACTTTAGTGCTTGATTTGTAATTCAAAGTATTAACTAAATATATAAAAGTAAATATGGTATAGCAATTTCTTTTACTAAAGGTTTGTAGATATTTGCACTGCAAAATTTAAAAAATAGCTCTTAAAAGCTATATGTCACTATATAGTTATTTTGTATGTTATTTCACTGAATTTTGTATGCATCAAAACAGTTGTCTTCTCAATTTTCAGAAAGTACATACACCGCAATACATTCTACATTAAAATCTTTGTGAAGATAATATAAACAAGACCTAGACACTGACTGTGAATCAAAACTCAGAGAGGCTATTTATGCCTATTGGAAGTGATAATAATCTCTACATTTTCACATATAGATAATTTTTCCAGATTATCATTGATACCAAAAATCAGAAGGTGTTGAAGGATATAGATCTTAGTATTCAGCATCTGTGTGTAATATAAAGTCATATAAAGTAATATAAAGTACAAAGTATATGTTAGTAACACTAAAACTGAAACCACAGGATCTAATGATCTAAAACAAAAATATT
The DNA here is from genome assembly GCA_021461705.1 of Cryptotis parvus. Lineage (NCBI taxonomy): Eukaryota > Metazoa > Chordata > Mammalia > Eulipotyphla > Soricidae > Cryptotis > Cryptotis parvus. The sequence continues at coordinate 87,889 of JAJIBD010008843.1, forward strand.
AAAGTGTAAGTAAAAATATAACAAAAATGACTCTAAGTTTATGATACACAATCATATGTCATGAATGAGTAAAAAGAAGTTTGCTGAAAGCAACTATCTCAGTTAGCTCCCAGAGTGGGATCAGCCTGTTCTGAGAGGAAACATAGTTGAGACCAAGCCAAGCTATATGCTGTTTTGTTGAAGTCTCACTCAACAGTGACTCCTTCCACTGTTTTTTATAAAATGATATGCATGTTCATATTTAAAAAATCAAATGCTATAACATAATTGAAGTTTGTTTTGTAGCATAATATACTTATTTTGTATTCATTAATGCTTCACAGCAGTCTTTCTGAGACCGTGTGTGTAAATTATCTCTGTGACCTGAACACATCAGCATCTCACCTTGCTTCCTGAGAGGCAGCCAATCTGACTTTACAAAGAGGTGTTCAAACAACCTGGAAAACATTATAGCTGGAAGGGTTTCAAACCTTTCTGGGAAGAGATTAGAATTTGCATTGGAAGAATGAGTAAGGAAGTTTACCACCACCTGTGGTGAGTGCCATCCATTCAATTGGTGGCCAGACAGAA
>JAJIBD010008844.1:0-32138 GCA_021461705.1 Cryptotis parvus
TTATGCCAAAGCCTAATGAGATTATCTCTTATGTAAAACACTGGAGAGAGGGGCTGGTATAAAGTAATACATCTTAACTTCATGAGCTTCATGTAATCTAGATGGTACCCACAAGGTCCTTCTTATTATTATCTGCACCAGGGTGATTCTGAGTATCTTGTTCTCGTGTACTGAAAGGGTCACACTCGCCTGCTTAGAGCAAACTAGTATGATCCTTCCTATAGTCTTCCTATAGTATCAGCGTAGCCAGGGTGGTAGTCTCCTGGTAAATTCTAACTGTCCCACGCTGGGTGCAGTGGGTATAAAGAGGAGCTGTGCCCAATCTAGAAAACATAGAAGTCTTAGTAGATGTATAAATCAGAAGTTATTCAATCAAGGTGACTTCTGTAAGTGCCACACCCTCTAGTAGTGTTTACATAGAAGAGAGGTCTCATTAGAATGAACCTTGGCTTAAATAAGATTAAGCTGGGAGTGGGCAAAACAACAAAGCTCCCAGGTTAGCTAAACCTGTCCTCCAACAACCGGGCTTAAACACTTTGAACAGAGTCTTTCTTTCTGAGACCTCCTTGTCCTCAGAGAGGCAAAGCAAAGGCAAACTTAGACAAGAAATGCTCCATAGACTCAGATTACTCCTCTAACAAGCAGCACTTGAAGGCATTTTAAAGGGTTGCTTTTGTGCCATGGCTTTGCATAGAATGTAAGTAGTGCTACTTTATTCTTTCTGGGAAAAACAAAAAATGGCTTAATTGTGGGACAGTGACTCCTAACAAGATTCTTGAAGGTTAATCAAGGCTTCCTCCTTGGAGGCTTGAGAGCCAATAACATGCATTCTGCCCCCTGGGCACGGCTGCCACCTGGGCACTTGGTGATTTATGTAAAAACACTTTGTTGTTTCTCACAATATCGCAGAACTTTCTACCCCAAAAAGAAACAGAGAAAGAATAACAGGCTACTTCTTGGCGAGAGACGGTGTTCTCCGAGTGTGTCCTCTCGACCTTCACCCAAATGAGATTTTTCTTTTCTTTTTAATAAAGGGGTATGTACTTTTCCAGTCTTTCAACAGAGGAAAATATATGAGCATTCCCTTGGGTAAACACTTTGTAGGGAAAGCAAATAACCGAAGGAGGTCTTTGATTCTGTATATACTTGCCAGAAAGATCTGCCCTCTTGGGGAGACAGGGCTGAGAAGGGGAAGTTCTGAGGGGGAACAAAAAGCATCTCTGCTTCTCTGAAGGTTCTCCAGAAGCTACCGGCTCATGCATTGGTGTTGCCAGACCTCTGCTGTGTGAAGCCGAATCTAAATCATACTCGGATGATTTGACGACCTAATTGCAGCCTCTTCTCCATCCTCCATGATCTGAATCCTACATGCAAAGTCCATTTTGTTTTCTTCACTTGATCACTTGATGATCACTTGAATCCCGTTACTCATCGATTTGCTCCGAGCGGGCGCCAGTAACATTTCCATTGGACCCTATCACGTGCCAATGTAGCCCAATGGCATCTGGTTGATTCAGGAATATGAAGAGCCTCAAACCGTTCCTTCAGGGTCTTAACAAGGAAGTCTGACCATCTTGTAGGTGGGCGGCCACGTGATCTTTTGACATCCCGTGGGATCCAGTCGGTAACGGCTCTAGTCCAGCGGTTGTCTCCAAATCGCATTACATGTCCAGCCCATCTGATTTTCGATGCCTTGGCAAACGAGACAGCGTCCCTGATTCTGGAATAGCGACGGAGGTCAGAACTCCGGATTCCTTCTCTCACTTGAGTGAGACGTGATATTCCAAGCATAGCTCTTTCGATGCCTCTCTGGGAGACCCGAATAGCATTCTCATCCTGCTTTCGTAGGGCCCAGGTCTCTGAGGCGTATGTTAATGCAGGGAGAACGGTGGAGTCGAAGAGATGTGCCCGGAGCCGGAGGTTCTTTGTCCTTTTAGCTATTTCTTCGATGCCTTTGAAGGCATTCCATGCCGCTCTCTTCCTCCTGCGCAGCTCAGGTTTTAGGTCATTCATCATGTTGACTTCTCGACCTAGGTATACATAACTGCTGCATTCAGAGATGTTTGTTCCATTGAGAGAGAATGGGGCCTCTGGAACTAGTTCATTTCTCATGAACATAGTTTTCTTCAGATTCAGCTGTAGACCTACCTTTCCACATTCTCGGTCAAAGTCAGCCAGCATTTGTGCCGCTTGGCTAATGTTTGGTGTTATTAGAACGATGTCATCAGCGAAGCGGAGGTGGTGTAGTTGCCGACCATCTATCTTCACTCCCATTCCTTCCCATTCTAATTGTCTCATGATGTTCTCGAGGGTGGCACTGAAGAGTTTTGGTGAGATGGTATCACCCCTGTCGAACCCCTCTTTTGACATCAATGATCACTTCTTTGTAGAATGGTGAGATCCTGGTGGTGAATCCGTAATACAGCTCACGAAGGATCTTGATGTATTGGGTTTGAACACCCTGTTTGACTAGGGCTTCGATGACTGCTTCAGTCTCCACAGAATCAAAGGCTTTCTGTAAATCAATGAACGTGAGACAGAGCGGCATCTTGTACTCCCTACAAACCTCAATGAGCTTGGTTACTGTGTGGATATGGTCGATTGTGCTGAATCCTTTCCGGAAACCTGCTTGCTCGCATGGTTGACCTTCATCTAGTGTTCTGCTAATCCTGTTCAGGATGACTCGTGTAAACAGCTTGTAGATGACAGACAACAGGCAGATGGGGCGATAGTTGCCGATGTCATGAATGTCTCCCCTTCTTGAACAGTAGAACTGTCCTGCTGGTTTTCCATTGGGAGGGCACCTTGCATTCGGACAGGTAGCGTGTGAAGAGCCGAGCTAGTGTATTGATGAGCACCGATGGCAGATTCTTCAGATGTTCGGGTCTGACTTTGTCTGGGCCTGGTGCTGTTCCCTTCTTTACCGATGAGATGGCATGTCTTATTTCAGAAGGGAGAACGTTGGGAATGGCGTATCCATCCTGTGGAATTTGGTATGTGGGCAGGTGGATGTGGCTATCAAAAAGATTTGAGTAGAAGTCCTGGATAATCTTCTCCATTGCCTTTCTGGAAGATGTGATAGATCCATCAGGGCGTCGGAGGGCAGTCATCTTGGTCTTATAGTTGGCGAAGGACAGGCGGGCAGTGCGAATACTTTTCCCGGCTTCTGCTGCATCTTCCAGTATTTCTGCTCTTCTGTCTTTGAGGTCTGCTTTTTATCGCTTCTCTGCACTGTTTAGCAAGCTTGGACGTTAGCATTTGGTCTCCTGAGGCTCGCGCCTTGCCACGTTGGCGAATGAGCTCGAGAGTTTCTGAAGACAAGCGTCCTTTTGTGTTTTTCTCTCTCTCGGCATTCTTCGCACAATCGTGGAGGTGCTGAACCAGTCGGTTGTATTCTTCATCGATGTCATCAATGATGGTATCTTCCCATGTTGCCGCAATGGTGCTAAAGAGTTCCCAGTTGGTGGTCGTTCTGGGGAGTTCTCTTCTTAAACTTTGCAGCCTTTTCTCCCCGTTGCGGGAAGTAGAATTTTGCACCGAAGGAGACGGTGGTCCGATCCTGTCTGGAATTTGGGGACGACAGCAACATCGGGTCAGACAAAACCGTCGATTGAAGATGATGTGGTCGATTTCATTGTGGAACTGTCCTCCAGGAGATTCCCATGTCCAACGCTTTCGCTTCAGTCTTCTGAAACTGTGAGTTCCCATGAATAGTCTTGGTGGACATGATGAACTCAGATAGTCTCTCACCCTGTTCGTTCCATTCTAGGCCATGGGTCCCGATGTGGAGTTCTTCAGCCGATCTTCTCGGTCCTATCTTGGCATTAAAATCACCGACTATGATCTTGTAGAAGGTGTGATCTTTTTTATAGAACTCCTCCAATTCCATGTAGAATTTCTCAATTTCATCTTCTTTGTATGTGGATGTTGGTGCATAGACAATGAAGATAGAAATTGCTGGCAGTGGGCCACATCTCCTCAAGTGTAATCGTCCTATTCGGTTTGTTAGGCATTCAAATGAATCAATGTTGGCAGCCATGTTCGTGTTGACAAGGACACCAATGCCACCGACGCCTCTGTCATCACATGTTCCAAGGAACAATTCTTCTCCGGTGTCAAATACAGCATGATGCGACTGGCGCCTCCTCGTCTCAGTCAGACCAATGATGTCGTACTTGATCTTTCTTGCTTGCAGCATCAGATCCTCAATATATGCTTCCGTTGCCAGTGTACGTGCATTGAAAGTACAGACAGTCATTTTAGTCCTTCTTCGCTTTTGGCAGCCTAGGACAGCCGTGAAATTTTATCAGGCACTGCTTGTTTGCCTTTCTTACTGCTGCCGTATTAAGGGCTCTTTCGGGGTCAGGAAAATAAACATTTTTGTTACTGGGTTTGGCATATCGAACACGCATCGGACAGCTTGCCAGGCTCTGCCATGCGGGCACTATATTCTCATTGCTTTGTGGGGCTCTCTCAGAGGGGTGGGTAGAATATTTGTGGTAGTTTGGAGGAGTAAATCGTAGCGGCCGCGCAGTGTCGCGCTGCAACGGGAAAGCTGGTTTCTGCTCTGCTGGGTGTACCTGTGTCTGAGGCTCAAGCATTCCTGGGTTTGAAATACTCTCCTCTGAAGGGCGGGTCTCTGCAGGGCGGGTCCTTGTAGGCTGGGTTTCTGACAAGCTGGGCTGGAGACTGGATTAATCTGTGGGCTGGAGAGTGGATTAATATGCTGGGGGGAGATCTTACCAGCTGCAGAGTGTGGATTGTGACACAGATCGCTGCCAGCAAGGTGTGGGAGTTTCTCTGGCCTCCCTCCGAGGCTCCATCGGGATGGTGGACTCAGGTCCGAAGTTGCTCTCGTGGTCCATGGAGTGCAGGGGGTTCAACGGGGAAAGCTGGTTTCTGCTCTGCTGGGTGTACCTGTGTCTGAGGCTTATTGTTTTCTTACCCAATAATTATTTATTGAGAAACTACTGTTTTCCAGACTTCATGCAGCTAACAGTTTTCAAGGCAAGGCTTTTTTCTCATTATGGTTTATAGGCAGATGCAGAGTCAATGTCAAAGAAGCGCGGTTGTTTAAAACAGAATTACTGACTCTGCGATAAGAGGGTTGCTAAGTATCAAATGGACACTTTGTCCAGCCACCTGCCAAAATCCTCGGGTAAAGTATGTGAGTAGACCTAAGTGCTCACATACATCAAAGTCATAACTTTGGATCAAGTAGAGACATAAAGATTGATCATGGAGTAATAGGTCCAACACTTGGCAAAAGAGCCAAGCTCCGTTTCTCTAAGTTGACGCTTTATGAAACAGGACTCCTTTAGCTTTTCTCACTAGTGACCCCTTTTCCCATGAGACACTTTTATGAGAGCCAGGGTAAATAAACACACAAAGCAAACATTTACTGATGATAAATCATAAACTTATTTAGAAACACATTTTTCATCACTTCCATTCAGTGGCTTTCAGCCTCCACTGGGGATCATGACCCGTAGTTTAAGAGGCTAGTCTTATGAGCTGTATGACATACTTTGAAAGCCATGAGATTCTTCCTGTTAGACTGAGAGGAGCAGAGGGGAGCTGATTATTTAGGCTCCCCCATGAAGGCAGTCTAAATGGAGACATAGAAATATGGAATTAGGCTATTGGAGAAGTCAGTCTCTCTCTCTCTCTCTCTCTCTCTCTCTTTCTCTCTATTTTTACATCACCATGAAATATCAGTTACAAAGCTGTTCATGATTGAGTTTCAGTCATACAGTATTCAACACCCATCCCTCCACCAGTGCACATTTTCCAGCACCAATGTCCCCAGTTTCTCTCCCACCTCTGACTGCCTCTATGGCAGGTGCTTTTCTTCTCGTTCTTTCTCTTTCTATGGAAAAGTCTTGCCATGACCTGATGGAATGGTTTGAGGCTCTTTATGTTCCTGGAGCAAGCAGGTGCCCTTGGGCTCTATTTGCATGAGACAGGTCATATGGAGATGTTACTGATGCCCGCTTGAGTAAATCGAGCGATGAACGGGAAGACAGTGATGAAAAAGTCTTATTGGAGAAGACTGTGTTTACGCTTTAAATTCAGAGCATTATTTTCCGAAGGAGGCATTGTCTTCACAAATCCTGGGTATGGTGAGGATGAGGGCCAGGACCAGCATTATCTGGCCTGTGGGGCTCTCTAGAGTACCTGAGGGGCTTCTCCATGTTGCAGAAGTGCATGAGGAAGGCACATGTGCCAGCAAGTTGCTCTCCATTTCCTGGCTAAGGCTGAGGGTGGAGGGGGAAGTTCTCAACCTCAAGGAAGTTCTGAAGGGGCAGAGCTTGGGGAAGAACTGAGGAGTGGACTCTCACTCTCCTCTACCTCCTTTCTTATCTTTGTTCATAGACATCAGCCTATCAAATGACCGGAAGCTTCAGGTTTCTTTATCTTCCTTTACGAAATGACAGACAAGGATTCTTCCCGCATGAGTCATGATGGACAGTGATCTTTAGTCGCCAAGATGATGACTTGATAATCAGGCAACTTATTGTTCAGTATGGACTTCCTGTGCCAATGTATGATCACGTGAACAGATTTCATGAATGAAGTTTTCCCGGAGGAAAAAAAATATGGCATTCAGTGTCCTTGGGGTTGTGTGTGTGTGTGGGGGGGAAACATGTGGGAAGTAATGCACAGTAATGGGTTCAAATTCCCTGGTTCAGAAACACACCCTTTACCTCTCCCTCTCCTGCCCTTCTGCTCAGAGCCTCTTGAGAGAGATAAGGTAGAGGAAGGATGATCCTGACAGGGGAAAGTAGTCATGCTGGAAATGAGCTGACAGATGAGAAAGACCCAAATCAGCAACTTATTTATAGCAAGGCAGTCCTTTGAGCAACTAAAGGGCTGTACTGAAGTTTCAGAGTTGAAAAGCTCTGTAATCAGAAGGACTATGTTTCCATGAAGAAATAAGACGACTGCAGTGCAAAAACATCCCAAGATTTTGAGTAAATAAAATTTCAGTAAAAGTTCCCTCCTCCCATTTTTTTTCTAGGTACCTGAATTATAATACTGTTAATGAAAGAGTTTCATGCATACAGTGTTACAACACCTTGCCTACCACCATGGTCAATTTCCACTCTACTCCAAGCCATGGAATTAGTCATATTCCATGGACTAACTCTCCAATTCCTTGGCCTTAACTCTTCCCATTGCCAGCAGTCTACTCTCTGTTTTGGTAGAATCAGTTCTGTCGGCCCATTCTTTGGTTCTGTTGCCTTTGATCTTTATTACCCTACTAGGTTGCTTTATATTACACAAAAAGAGAGAAATTGTTCTGCATTTGTTCCTCTCCTTCTGAGTGATTTTATTCATTGTAATTACTCTGGTTCCATTTATGTAGTCTCAAATTGCATGAAAATCTCAGTTTTAATCTTACTTTTGTCACTTATTGATTATATGGTCTTGGGCAAGGACAGGTCAACCCCATCTGAAACATTTTTTTATCCCTCTGGTAAGCAGCATCCATTTCAGAAGACTTTTGCTAACATTAAGGGCCTCCATTTTCCACATCCGGACTACCACATCCGGTACTCTGGACTACCGGATGTGGAAAATGGAGTTCGTCAGAACTCCACCTAGCAGACCAGCCTATCACAGCCTGACTTGCGCGGCCGCGGTTCATCAATATATGCTGGATTTAGAGATGACTAGTAGAGTATGCTACCCGCATGGCAGAGCCTGGCAAGCTACCCATGTCGTATTTGATATGCCAAATACCAGTAACAATTATAGACCTCATTCCCATGACCTGATGGAATGCTTTGAGGCTCTTTATGTTCCTGGAGCAAGCAGGTGCCCTTGGGCTCTACTTTCATGAGACAGGACATATGGAGATGTTACTGGTGCCTGCTCAAGCAAATCGATGATGAACAGGAAGACAGTGATACAGTGAAGTGAATGTGTCTATTGTGCTGTGGGATGAATGTCCTATAAAATAATATTATCTGTGTATGTTCTTGATAATAACAATAATCATAATTATCAATATGATAATAACAATAATCATAATTCATCAGTCTGAAGTTTAGTCTCACAGGTAATGGAAATATGTTGAACTAAATCAAAGCAACCCTTTCTTGAGTTAATCTCTTCTACTGCATCCTGTGCAAAGCAGTTTAATATTCACTAGTTGTAAATAGGAAGCAAAAAGGCAGGGTTTAAGGCAGTTGGTATATAAACACTAGAATTTATCTTGATCAAGATCATGCATAAATATGCCAATGAAAACTAATACAAATCAGATACTTGAATTTAAAGAGACTCCTAATTAAAATGTGATATGTGCTATCACTATCACTATCACTATCTTCCCGTTAATCATCTATTTGCTAGAGCGGGCACCAGTAATATCTCCATATGTCCTGTACCATGCTAGTAGAACCCAAAGGCATCCGCCTGCTCCAGGAACATAAAGTGCCTCAAACAATTATATTAGGTCACGGGAATGACCTAATATAAATGTTACTGGTATTTGGCATATCAAATACGACACGAGCAGCTTGCCAGGCTTGCCATGCGAGTGGCATACTGTTGTAGTCAACTCTAAATAAAGCATTTGTTGATGAACCGCGCGGCTGCTGGTGGCGCTAGCGGGGCTGTGATAGTCTGGTGTGCTGGGTGGAGTTGTGACGGGGGGAAGTCCGGATGTGGAAAATAGCGGGCCCCATGGAGTGGGGGAGGGTGGTCTGTCTTGTTGTGAGATGCAGCTGGGGTGGCAGGCCAGGGCTAGAACCCGCCATGCCTCTCGGGTGCCTCACCGAGCAGCTGGGCACAGGGAGAGCAAGTAGCAGCTCTGCCCCATGTTTGAGAGTCTCTGGTTCAGCATACCTGGGCCGGATTGAAAAAAAAAACAGCTGCCATATAACTGTGATATGTGCTACAAATATGAAAATAAACCACTGTGTGAAATACAGCCCCTGATGACACCTGTGGGATGTCTCTCTCTAATCACAAGGCAAATGTTTCTCTCTCTGGTTCAGGTGAGTCACTTTCTCCTGGGTGGGCATCAGACTAAAGTTTAGTTAAATGGGAGGCCAGCGTTCCAACAATGGGTCTTACATCAGTTCTTGTGAAGCATACTGACTTTAACAATAAAATGTTCATTGAGACATTTCAATGTCCTTAGAAAGTCCAACCACATTTTATATGGTCCACACTAGCTCACCCCACTTTTGACTATGATCATCTTTTAGTAAGTCAAAGAAAAAACCCAACATCCCAATGTAGACTTGTTCTTTATTCATATAATTGGGTAGAATTCAGGGGAAGAATAAAAACTTATTTTTACATAGCAGAATTCAGTTTGGAAACCCCTGAGTAAAAGCCACAGTTACTGAGAGCAGGGACTGGTCCATTCCAGTGTCAGTTATCCTGTGCCTCCACTCTTGTCCATCAGCTATATGCATTTTCATTTCCACAGACTCATCAATTTATGACAATGCACAATGATCTGAGAAGGGGTTAAAGTTATATATTTTGCTTCTGACACATGCCCGGCTAAATGATTCAGTAAGTCTCCTTTTAACAGATGGGGCTAACTGCTTATGTACTGGAGAGAAAGTTTGTTTTTTTAATCCCAACTTCTGTGTTCGACTGAAGAATTTCTGTCACCAGCAACATTTTCCCTCCCTTCCCACCAATTCCATCCAGCCAATGCATTCAACAAAGAAGTGGCAAATCTCCAAAAAATATAGTTCCCACAAAGACACAGCTGAGAACATTAAAACTTGGGTAGGTCTGGTTTATGTTTGCTTCACCTCTAAGCACTGCACGTATCACTTCTCAGTTGGGTGAACCGGTGACAATTCAGCAAAATCACTCAAGAACTGGGGGAATTAGGGCTCTGACGCCCACCACTTCAGCCTTTGTTTTAAGTGATAGCTTGGGGCTTCCTAACAGAGTACATCAAAGATGGGCGACCAGGTTGAGGACAGTTTGCTCTGTCTTTAATTATTTGATGAATGCTCAGGAGGATTTGCTCCAATTCAGCGCTGTTAAAACCCTCCACTTCAGCACCTCATTCAGACAATATGAGAACCAGATGGATTTGCACACGTTGTCTGATTGCTACTGGGAGACAGACAAGCAGAATTCTGCACATCTGTGCCTTGACATCAGGGAGGGCCCCAGCCCTTCATTTTTCTCAACAGACCACCCTAGAACATTCTCTCTCTTTCCCACCCCCAATTCAGACTGAAACAAAAACCATCATTCAAAAGATACCTTGTGTTAGGCATTTGCGAATTAATTCGTTAATAAAACATTACATCAGGGTGGCACTTTACAGTTTACAAAGTGCTTTCATTTCCTCGTTTAATTCTTAACATAACCTTGTGAAAAAGCAGAGCTGTTGAAAGAGGCTAAGCAGTGGAAGGGACTGTCCAACATGCTACTATTCTTGCCATTAAACACATGTTGTCAACTACTCTATGAACTCACATTCACTTGAAGTCAAGTACAAAATATACATCTGCCCCTGAAACATGTTTATCCCAAAGGAGGCCATTCTTTCCTAATTGATGGAATGCTGGATCCTCAGACATCACTACAGTGCTGCCATGTTGGGAAGAATGACTGTCCCTAGAAAGGGTTGAGATGGAGTTACAGTGTTCGGATTTCAGGTTATGACACCATCTACATCACATAAGTCATTTTTTAAATCCCCCAACAGCTTTATAAAAGGTCTCATGCTTACTTTTGCAATATAATTTTTTATAATTAGTTTTTATTGAAGTATCATTAGTTTACGACTGCAAATATGACTACACCAGTCCCTCCACCAGTGTTTCTAGATCCCTCCACTTATCATTTGCCATAAAGGTTTTGAGTAAAATGGACCCACCAGGAAGACAGGGCTAATGTACATACACAGCTGTGGATCCCCACTTGAGCATCTTAAGTCATTGGACTCATTGTGTGTGTTCAACCAGGACCATTTTTTAGCTCTTTATTCACACCCTACAAGTGGCGGTGCCAAAAACATTAGTGAAATGTTGGGAAAGATTTTTTCCCTTAACTCATTTGTGATCTTCATCCAGACTTTGTGTTTAAGAAGTTCATTGAATGCCATGGTTATTGTAGGTTATCTGCATGTCCAGAGAGAAAACCCACATGGCCTGCAGTCTCTGGCGATGTTGACCACAATTTTCTTGGGACTTGACAACATCCCAAAGCTTCCATCTCCAAACATCATCACATGGGGCATTAGGAGGTCAACATATGAACTGAAGGTGGTGGTGGTGGTGGTGGATGAGTGGGTGAGGGAAGGAATGCACAAGCTTTCAAACCATTGCACGTTGGATTACATAAGTATGTTCACGCTTTGTGTCTTGTCTCTTAATAGTCAAGAAATCAAACGAGGCCTCCCTGGCTTCTCATAAGCAAACTTGGAAAGAGTACCTCTCTCTTGGCGGCCCACAGTCTCAAATCGAGGCCTTATTTATTGGCAAGGGGATCGAGGCCCACCATTCTCAGCTCCATTCATTTCTCAATTTTCCCCTGCTCGGTTAGTGCATTGTGTCTCTCTTTCACTAGCTCAGAGTTTTTGTTTGTTTGTTAGAATTTTTTTTTTCTGTTTTGGTCAGGCCTTCAGATCTTTTTTCCTATTTCTTATAAATTTCATTATTTCCTATTTCTTATAAATTTCATAACAATTTATACTTATACATTCTTATTTTAAAATTTTTTTGTTTGTCTATTAGAATTTTTTTTTTTCTGTTTTGGTCAGGCCTTCAGGTCTTTCTCCTATTTCTTATAAATTTCATTATTTCCTATTTCTTATAAATTTCATAACAATTTATACTTATACATTCTTATTTTAAAATATTTTTGCCAATATATTATTTGTTATAATATCCCCATAAGATATGCAAAATATTATTTGTCATAGTTTAGAAATCAGCTTAAAAATTATTTTAAAAAATTTAAGAACATGTTTTGGTAAACACTTTTTTTTCCTTTTAAGCCCGCATTCAGCAGTGCCAGGACTTACTCCTGCCTATGTGCTATGGGATCACTCCTGGAAGTGCTCTGGAGGAACATATATGGTGCCTGGGATCAAACAGAATTCAGCCCCATAGAAGTACCTTAATCCCTGTACCAAATATACTTTCTTTGGAAGTTTATTCCCCCCTACTCTACACACTTATAATCTAACATAGCTCTTCATTTTCTCTTTATGGAGTTTTCTGATTTTTTCAGGGAACATTACTTGAGGTTCTTTCCTTTGAGAACTCACTCGTAGTATAAAAAGGACAAGGTACATGGTAACAATCATCAGAGTCATTTTTACTGCCGTTCATGTAGATTATCACCATTCACCCACCTCTTCATCCTACCGCCCTTATACATCCATTTTTCATCATTCATTTTTTTAAAAAGGTGGGGTAAAGGGCAAGAATTTCAATTATAGAAATATGTATCTACTAGATTATGTATCCTTCCATTCTTCCTTCTTACAAAACACAAAATATATGCCCTTATGAAGCCTAATTATCTGAACTAAACTATAGCTGTCAGTTGATTATGAGGTTCTAAAACAGTGGGGTACCTTACTTTTTATAGAACGGTTCACATATTTTTAAAGGTAGATTAATTATAATACTATTTCTACCTTCCAAACCTTCTTTCTGTGAGGATTCGCTATCACTATCACTATCTTCCGTTCATCATGTATTTGCTAGAGCGGGCACCAGTAATATCTCCATATGTTCTATCTCATGCTAGTAGAACCCAAAGGCATCTGCTTGCTCCAGGAACATAAAGAGCCTCAAACCATTATATTAGGTCATGGGAATGACCTAATATAAATGTTACTGGTTTTTGGCATATCAAATACGACACGAGCAGCTTACCAGATGCTTGGGTGTGACTTGCTGTGCGGGTGGCATACTCTTGTAGTCACTTCTAAATAAAGCATTTATTGATGAACTGCATGGCCGCTAGTGGCCAAGCGAGCCAGGCTGTGATAGTCTGGTCTGCTGGGTGGAGTTGTGACAAGAGGGAAGTCCGGATGTGGAAATTGGCGGCCCCCATGGAGTAGGGGGGTCGTCTGGCTTGTTGTGAGGCTCTGCTGGGGTGGCAGGCCAGGGCTGGAACCCACCATGCCTCCCGGGTGTCTCATGAGCAGCTGAGCATAGGGAGAGCAAGGAGCAGCTCTGCCCCATGTCTGAGAGTCTCTGGTTCAGCATACCTGGGCCAGATTAAAAAAAAAAAACTGTTGCAGGGTGGGTGTCAATGATCCTGGCTGTGATAGACTGGTCTGCTGGGTGGAGTTGTGATGAGAGGGAAGTCCGGATGTGGAAATTGGCGGCCCCCATGGAGTAGGGGGGTCGCTCTGGTTTGTTGTGAGGCTCTGCTGGGGTGGCAGGTCAGGGCTAGAATCCGCCATGCCTCCCGGGTGCCTCATGAGCGGCTGGGCACAGGGGAGAGCAAGTAGCAGCTCTGCCCCATGTCTGAGAGTCTCTGGTTCAGCATACCTGGGCAGGATTGAAAAAAAAAAGCTGCTGCAGGGTGGGTGTCGATGATCCGGGCTATGATAGACTGGTCTGCTGGGTGAGGTGTGACCGAAAAAGAAGCCCGGATGTGGAAAAGGGTGGCCCCCATGGAGTCGGGGGGGGTCGTCTGGCTTGTAGTGAGTCTCTGCTGGGGTGGCAGGCCAGGATTAGAACCCGCCATGCCTCCTGGGCGCCTCATGAGCTACTGCACACAGGGAGAGCAAGTAGCAGCTCTGCCCCATGTCTGAGAGTCTCTGTGAGGATTGAAGAAATAAAATATTGAATGGTATAAACTAAAATATTGAATAGTATAAAATACTGAATAGTACGGCAGAGCCTGGCAAGCTACTGGTGTCATATTTGATATGCCAAAAAACCAGTAACAGTTATAGACCTCATTCCCATGACCTGAACAAATGATTTGAGACTCTTCGTGTTCCTGGAGCGAGCATATGCCCTTGGGCTACACTAGCAAGTGAAAGGACGTATGGAGATGTTACTGGTGCCCACTCGAGCAAACTGATGATCAACGGGAAGACAAGTGATACAAGTGATGGCTTAGATTTCTCCAAAGAAAGATGCCATTGGAACAAAGAACCCCACAATAAATGCACTCATTAAATTACATTTTTGTCTTTAAAGCAAAAACCAAAGCTGATAATTCAAGACCAGAGTACTCAATTCCATAATGGTCCTCAAGGGAGGAAGAATAGAAGCAAAATTGTGTCAAAAAATGATTTATTCTAAGGAAAAAAGAAAATTATTTTTGACGGTGGTAGCTTTTCTCTCTGTCTGTCCCAAAGAATGGAGATGGTTGGTCATTACTGGCTGAAAGGAAGAAACTGAAGCAAACTGCTGAATTTACAAGTTGCTTTTTAAAAATAAATTTTATAGTACAGGGAGTTGGAGTGGTTTGTCTACTATTCACAGTCCTAGCTGAAACTCATATGCTTATAAATGCTGGGAAAAGGTGAGGAAATGAAGTAGTTTTTTGGGCTCAGGTTCAGGAAAGAAAGCTACCCAGACTCTGGATGTAATGTCTGACAGGAAACAGCATATTCCCTTGCTACTAGTGGAAATGCCTCTTGATAATGAGTTTTGACCCACTTTCTTTCCTCATAGTAGCATAATAATTTCAGTTACTGGGGACACATTCTAAAACCTTAAAGAAAGTTTTTCTCCTGATTAAATGAAAATAGCCTCTTTAATCCAACCTAATCTTACATAGCATCCCATTATCACAGTAATCATTTTTTACTCAAAATCACTGTGATCTTGACTCAAAAAATAATAACCTTTAGATTAATTGTCTATTGATTTTATTTCCTGGAATTATTCGCAGATATGTTACCTCGTCTTAAAAACTGTTTAAAGCTAAAGTGTGTGCAATGTTATTCTTAAGGTTTCCATGTTTCTTGATTACATTTTTTGGAGGTTTTTCATTCATTCACTGTCTGTCTTCCCATTCATCAACGATTTGCTCGAGCGGGCACCAGTAACATCTCCATATGTCCTGTCTCATGCAAGTAGAGCCCAAGGGCACCTGCTTGTTCCAGGAACATAAAGAGCCTCAAACATCAGGTCATGGGAATGAGGTCTATAATTGTTACTGGTATTTGGCATAACAAATATGACATGGATAGCTTGCCAGGCTCTGCCGTGCCATTCTGAAATTCATTCATTCACTGGTTTTTTAAAAATATTTTGCCCCTGCTACTAGCAGGGGTTGGGGGCATAGACAGGGACACTGTGTAGACACATAACAAGGACACTTAAAGATCCTTACTGAGTTGATAGTTTTAAAAGACTGCTTTTTAGGATGTTCAGTAGATAATATTTATATGGAATCAGCAAGGCTAATTTGGGTTTGTTTGAAAGAACTTGATAGGTCAACATGTGTACACACAAGGAATGTCCTCAGAATGTGTGAGATTTTGTGGAAAATGATTCAGTTGGAAGCCAGGTGAGAGGTTAATCCTGGAGCTGGCTATCACTGCTCTGATTAGCCATGTTGCATCTCTCAGCTCACTGCTCTGATTAGCCATGTTGCGCCTCCCAGCTTCCTTTTCCTCATTTGTAAAATGAAAGTGAAAATCAGGTGTTCTTGGCTGAAGATAGAAATGTTTCCTTGTTTGGTGGATAGATAAGGATAATGAGTTGCTTCCATATTGTTTTTGCTCCCAAACCAGCTGAAATAGCAAAGAATATGTATGACATTTAGGGTGCAAAACTGTGGAAGTGGATCTATTAGATTTTGCCACTTGGGATATTTGGGGCCCACAAAAACAAAAAGATCCCCAACTCTCTTTTTACTGCTTTGAACAGACATGCATCACTTAATCCAGGACAAATGATCAGAAATTCATTGTGTGAGCATCACTGTGATTACTCAAACCTACGTGCTATTGTTACAGTCCAGCTCGGCTATACGGCAGCCCCTAGTGGGACCACCATCACATGAGAGGCTCCTTGCTAACTGCAATGCTGGTAATGAATAATGACTATTCTGCTTTCACCTGTCTCATGAGGGTAGGCATTGCCTAGTATTCCTCTGCATCTTCCTGCTCTCTGCTCTCTGCACCATCTCCTTTGAGTGATCTCACATCATTTGACCCCACAAGGTCTTTATGGCTCCAACTTCCCTTTGTGTACAGTGAAGGTTCAGAACTTTCCCCCTTCTTTTGTTTATAATCTTCAAGTATACTGGGCTCCTCTGGAATGGTCTATAGGAAGCTGGAATTAACTCTCAACTTGATCCTTCTCAAACTCATTCTCTTATGATGAATAGAGCAAGTGAGTGTCTCAGCCTCCAAACCAGGTCTTCAGAAATCAACAAACACTCCTCACTGCTTCTATCCTGGTTCAAATCCTCCACATGGTGACAGAAGGCATTTATAGTTGTCAGTTAAAGGACCCGGTTTCTTATTATGAAACATATCTAGGCTCTCCTCTAGCCATAAGTCTGTATTTCTTCGTAAGATGCATCAGACCCTCTAGAGTTGGGCTTCTTGCTCTGTTTTCGCAATTGTTCCCTAACAGGCCTGGGTGAAGCAAATACTCTGGCCCAAGAGCACAGGCTTATGGGCTCAGTGTGTTCTCGCTCACTTCTAGACTTCTTCCCATTCCTCAAGCTGTTTCACTGTGTTAAATGTTTTATTCTTTTGTTTTTAATCCCCGTGGCAAGTTATTTTGTCTCTTCAAAATCCATCTCAAGGTATCTATTATTTTCCAGAATCCATTTGGCCAAGATTTCTGTTTTCCTATAGCACCTTTGAATTCCTTCTTCTAAAACGCTAATTTCACTATCTTTTAGGGACTGATTTCTCTCTTTCTCTTTCCCTCTGTCTTTAGTTCTCTCTCTCCATCAAAGAATCTTACTGATTCATCACTATCCACCAGCATATATTGTCTGGCACACAAGTGGGACCAATAATAGGTTTAAACAGGAGTTATATTAAAAAAGCACCATCTGTAGACATTGTTTGCCTTGCTGTTTACTAATGTCCTTGTAAGCGTTTCTTTGTGGGGCAGTTGCCTTCTTAATGGCAGTAACTATATTAAGTCTGTGTGGGAAGAAAGCCTGGTTATGACTCAGTTTGCCTCTTCCATTGCTGCATCAAATGGGGCTGCCTTAGGAAGGAATTTGACCCCTCGTTGTTCTCTAGCTCACCTCTTGGATATTATCATAGAAGGTGCAGTTGTAGGTGGAGACACACCGAAGGGCCAAGGTAATAGATGGCAAACAAGGAGGAGGGAAAGACAAATAACTGGCTAGTAGGCTGTTCTAGTAGGTGGGTCCAACTCTGAATGTAAAGAGGCCATTGATGTCCTCTCGCTTCCCGCAGGTGGATGAGCAAAGACAGAGGGAGAAAGGAGATAGATTTTGGATGTGTCAGTCAAACTTGGCATGGACTCAGAGCATGTTGCTGTGATGGCGAGAAGTAGGAAGCCCTGGATGCCATTGTCCCCAGCAGAGACAACACAGGAGATTCACAAGGTGGTCTACTTTCAAAAATCTTTTCAAGCATAATCAAGTGGGCCTGAAATATAATTTGAAGCTCTCACAGCAATTTGTCATAAGAAAACAATGAATAAATAAAATTACAAAATCAGAGTGCAATTCAAAAGGATTCCTTGTGATAATGCCCTTTTCAATGAATCAGCAGAAAGAAAACTGTGATATACTGTATTGTTGCAGTGTTTTTCTCAGAGCTTTTCTATCCATATGCTTTATAGGCTTTTACAGTCTTGGTTGGGGTGGGTCACATCTGTCAGTGTTCAGGGCTTACTCCTGGCTCTGTGCTCAGGAATCACTCTTGATGGTCTCAGGGGAACACATGAAGATAATGATGGAGGCAAATGGACACCGTAGTGTGTCTGTGAAATCATGTTGGGATGTTGTATGCATGAACCATAACACTGAAAGTATTGGAAATCACAGTGAGTAAAGCATAAAATTAAAAAAAATTACTAGGATTTAGGCAGAATGTAATGGGCGTTAAGTTCCTGAGCAAATAGCCACATAAAAGAAGAGCCATGGAAATTTTGTCTTGGTGTAATGGTGGAAGGTGAAATGAAAAGGCATGATGAGGTTGGCCACAGAGAGGCAAGCTAGGAATATATGGAGAGGGTGAACTGTGACCGCAAACCACACTGAGATTGGAGACAGCCAATCAAATAGACTTTTCAAAGATTCACACACCAGGAAGTCATCATTGATTGGCAATTAAGGAGAGGGGGAATCAGACTGAATCCTAAATTTGGCTCTTGACTTTGTATATTTGAAAAAAAAACAGAGAAGGGGATGAGGGATTTGAAATAAGCAGGTTGAATTGCTCAAAACAGGAAACTCAAGTATTATTATAATCACCATCTTCATTATTAATCTAGAGAACTAAACCATTACTCATGGGTTGATCAATCAAAGATAAAGAAGGAGGAGCTGTGCTCAGTTCAAGGAAGAACTTGACTTTATTCCAAGTCCGATCACTAACTTCAAGCTTCCAAAAGTTCCTGCTCCATACTCATATTTCTGTTTAGTCAAATAGTCAAATAGCCAAACACTTCTGCCTTTCTTTCATGTTTACAACTTGTGAGTAAGTGAGAATGTTTATGAATAATTTGACTGCTTCAAAAATATAGCCATGCAGACATAAAAATTAGTATGCCAAGACACACAGCCATTATTAATAAGTATTCCTGGCCAGAGGAGCTACTAACCTTTAAAAATTAAACATTTTCTATCAGGAACTTTAGAAATCGTCACTCTGAATTTCATTATTGGGCAAGACATTAGTTATTCAAAGAATTGACTTGAATTAAAATTTACATCTCAAATTTATATAGCACCTTATTTCCTTCTGAGAGTCTGTTTAAATTATAGACACTCAAAATATACCTGAGATGCAGGCAGGAAAAAGTGCTATGTTCCTCAGAGCAAATAAATTATTTTAGAATTTCTTAATTACTAAAAAGTTGTTCGATGGCATGCTCATTTACATATGTGAATATGTTTACACATATAAGAAGAGATAGAGAAGGAAAGAAAAGTATTAAGATCCAACTCAGATATTAGAACTTGAAATAATTTTACAGGTCATCTAGTACAATGCTTTTATTTGACAAATGAAACCGCTGAGACCTGAGCTTACTCATTTCACCTAAGAACTGAGGGAAGAAAATTGAAGTAATTTAGCAAGGTCAACTCTTGACTAAGTAGCAGAGCTCCAATAAAGCACATGCCAGGGATTCAGAACCTATCTTTTCTCATGCCAGCACCAATGATGTTTTTACGGTGCCAGGCTATGCATGCCAGTATTGTCCCAACCCATTCCTCCCTAGGGTCATCCTAGGAGAACTGAGTAAGGCTGAGCTAGAAGCTAAAGACAACCCAAGACACTTTGAGTGAGCTTCCAAGATTCCAGTTGCCTTGGGCAAGATCCAGACTCTTTTTGACCAGGTTTTCTCAGATAAAATTGCCCAGGCAGTTCATGAAGCTCCAAACCAGATGTAAAATGAGCCCAGAGCAGACACATTCCCCTCTTTCCTGGGATCTTTTCCCTTTGCTGGCTTTTTTCAGAATGCAAAACAGAATTAAAGAAGATTTACTTGTCTTCTTGTCCTCTGAACTGTCCTAACAGCCTTTTTGTGGTACCAGGGAACCAACCCTGCTTCAGACAACCTCTGCTCTGCTCCTTGTTTTCAACTGAAAATCAGAGTTTGGGTGTTTCTTTCAAGTTGCAACTGTGACCACCATATGGTGTACAAAGGCACAATTTTTTTTTTGGTCTTTTTGGGCCACTCCCAGCAATGCTCAGGGGTTACTCCTGGCTCTGCATTCAGTAACTATTTGGTGGGGTTTGGGGGATCATATGGGATACTGGGGATTGAACCTGGGCCAGCTGTTTACAAGGCAAATGCCCTACCCACTGTGCTATCTTTCCAGCCGCAAAGACAGAGTTTTCAAGTGGGTATTTCTCTGAAAACACAAATAAAAAGCTTTTCAAGTTGGAATACTACCTGGGTGCTTTGTTGCCTATATCTCCTTGAAATTTATGCATGCTCTAGGCTTTTGAAGAAATTCATTCCTAACCAAAGAGAAGGAGATAGAGATGGAGTAGGTGGAGGGTAGAAGAAGAATGTATTTCTATTTATCCCAATGCTTGCCAGGTGAATTGCACACAGTCCCTTTTCTTTTATTTGTTTCTAAGAAATCATATTCTGGAAAAAGCATTTTAAGAAAAATTGCATTAGCACTATTCATAATGCCAGAATATGGAAACAATCTGAGTGCCTTAGAACAGACCATTGGATAAAGAAACTATGGTACATCTACACAATGGAATACAATGCATCACTTGTATCACTTATACCACTTGTTTTCCCGTTGTTCATCGATTTGCTTGAACAGGCACCAGTAACACCAATAACATCACCAGTAACAGTGACATACGTTCTGTCACATGCTAGTGTAGCCCAAGGGCATCTGCTCGCTCCAGAAACATGAAGAGCTTCAAACCATTACTTCAGGTCATAGGAATGATGTCTATAATTGTTACTGGTTTTTGGCATATCAAATACGACATGGGTAGCTTGCCAGACTCTGCCATGTGGGTGGATACTATGCATAGATACTATGCATCTGATACTATGCTTCTGATACTATGCATCTGTTAGGGAAAATGAAGTTATGAAATTTTCCTATAAATGGATGGTCACGGAGACTATCATGCTGAGTGTAATTAGTCAGTAGGAAAATGGCTGCATTTTCCAGACTAAGTACATCCATTTGTGGGGTATAAAATAGTATGTGACTAATACCCAAGGCTAATATACATATAGGGACCTGAAGTATGTGCAGGATAGAGGTTAGGTAATATGGAAAAGGGACCAGTATGTTGATAATTGTTAGAAATGATAACACCAGACTAGAACTGAGCATTGAATGTATAGGTAAAGGGATATACATGATAAGTCCTAAATGTATGTGTTGAAGCCACAATGCAAAAAAGAAGGGAAGAGAGAGAGAGAAAGAGAGAGAGAGAGAGAGAGAGAGAGAGAGAGAGAGAGAGAGAGAGAGAGAGAGACTGCCATGGAGGCAGGCTGGGATGAGGAGAGGGAATCTGGGGACATTGATGTTGGGTGGGGTGCACTGGCAGAGGGATGGGTGCTGGAACATTGTATGACTGAATTTCAATCATGAACAGCTTTGTAATTATATATCTTCTGGTGATATAATAAAACTTTAAAAATAATAAAAAGGAAAATTTGCATTAAAGTCTTTATGACTGCAATTAGAT
Source organism: Cryptotis parvus (assembly GCA_021461705.1). Taxonomy (NCBI): domain Eukaryota; kingdom Metazoa; phylum Chordata; class Mammalia; order Eulipotyphla; family Soricidae; genus Cryptotis; species Cryptotis parvus. The sequence continues at coordinate 21,323 of JAJIBD010008844.1, forward strand.
AAATGAACTTCTTATCCCAGCTAATGCATTTGCACAATAAACCTTAATAAGGATACCTGAACCCAGGAGGATGGTGCCTGGAGGGAGAATCTTAAGAAACTGCTGACAGCACTATGAGAACAGAAGACAAGTAGCTGCCAGCATGTTTCCGGGCCATCAAACATCCTGAGAAAGTGTGGTCATCCCTGACAGGCAGCTAAGGTTCCTCCTGTTTGTCCCACTCTGAACTGGGACTCAGGAGTCCTGGCAGGAGAATCACCTTCCAGTAACATTTTTCTACATCAAAACATACAGAGAAGGGATGGTGAGATAGTGTAGCTGGTAAGGCACTTGCCTTGCAAATAGCCATCACCATCCCAGGTTGTGTTGTGGAGCACCCGATGGGAAACTGTCAGGCATTGAGGCCAGGATTCTGAACCTGGCCTGAGACTATAAATAGGGCCCCAGGAGAGCATCCAGATGGAGAGAGCAGTGGCCCCTGATGCCTGGGATGTAAGGCCAGCACCTGGGCCATGGGACCCCTGGTTCTTGGGCTTGATAGCCGCACCAGGGGGAGAGAGGCTGCTCTTGGTGCCTAGACCTGAGACCTAGCACTAGAGACACAAGGCCTGATTGCTGAGCCCGAAGGCTAGCACTAGCTACAGGGCTACAGGGCAACAGGGCAACAGGACAACAGGGCAACAGGACCAAAGAGCAGAGAAACAAAGAAATAGATTCGGGACACAGTAACAGAGAAACAGAGGCAACAGGCCAAAACAGGGAAACAGAAAAATAGAGTTAGAGGCTTAGATAATCAGAGAATCAAAGAGAAAAGAGGCCCTGAAGAGAAAAGCCCTGGACAGAAAGGATCTCAGAAAAGAGGCGCTGAAAAGAAAGGTCCTGGGAGAGGACCTGAAAGGAAAACCCATGAAAAAAACCTCCAGAAGAGAGAAGCCCTGACTAGAGGAGCCTGCACAGATGCCCTGAGGAAAGCAGCCTTCAGGAGAACCTGCTGGGAGAGAGCCAGAGGTCCCTGGAGAGAGGTCCCTGTAGCGAGCAGCGAGGTGAAGCAAAAGTAACAAATAACAGAAGACTTATTAAAAGAACCTTCAGGAAACTCTGGCCTTGTTACTTCTTTCGTCGATGGTTCAGGGGTAACGGTGGTAGCCCTGGACACAGGCTGGGGCCCTAATGGACTGTGAGTACTGCTGGAGACCCTGCTAGACCCAGGCATCTGCTGCCATGGTTTTCCCTTGACCCCCATGTACCGTAATCGCCATGGAATCCACAAGGGGCCCTTCAGCTTGGGGTCTTGGGACCCCACCCAGAGGGGGGGTGCTACAATCCCCCTTTCTCTCCTTTTATGTAAAAACCCTAAAAAGGCTGGATCTCTGGCACCCCATACTGACCCCTTAAACTCAGGGTCACTGTTCAAACTCGCCCTCCACCAACACACACTTTCATGTTTCCCCATCATATTTCCCAAGATCAGTTCATAGTTCTTAATGTTTTGAGAATCTTTTCCATCTTTGGAGCTTGTTTGAGTCAGCCTTGGCTGTCAAAACAAAACCTCTCATTCCAGGAAGCTTAAACTGCAACTGTGGGATGATGGCAGGTCTACTGACTGAGAGCAAGTGCAAGGAGCCGAGACCCGTGTTCTTTGGAGGCTTTTGCTCTTGGCCAAGAGGCGGTACTCACTCGCTCAGTCTCTCTTTGGGGTGCCCAGATCTCCTCCTATGTCTTTGTGGGGTAACAGCAATTTTCTGGAGTCAGCAGTTTTTTATTTTTTGGTTTTTCATTTTCTCTGTCTTTTAGACCAACCTGGCTTTGCTCAGGGATCATGCCTGGCTCTGTGTTCTGGTGGTGCCAGGGCGACCATATTTGATGCCTCGGGTGAGAACTGACTTAACCTCGTGCCATGCAAGCACTTTACACCTTGGATGCTCTCTCTCCTATCCTCACTGTGGTGTCTTTCTCTAAAAATGCTGATCCCATTGGACATTGTCCTTCTCTTTATGATCTTGTTTAATCTTTACATACAGTTCTATCTCCAAGTACTACATTGGGAGTTAGGGCTTCAGCATAGAAATGCGGTCCAGGAGGATGGCAAAGTGGGTACTTTTAGCACCTAATAATTTCTCCTGCCTCATTCTGGGCCCCTCTGGGTGTGCACCTTGTCTTCAGCTTCCCTCCAGACCTGGCGCTTCCCACCTGGTGCTCTTATGTCTTTCCATGTCTTCTTGACTTGCATAGATACCTCAAACAGCACCTGCTCCAGAGTAAACATTCTGGTCTTCTCATCCATACTAACATCCCCTTTGTGTGAAATCTCACATCTTGAGGATGACTTAATTTAGCTCTCAACCCAGGTGCTTAGAAATAGTGAAATATCTTCCCCAAATTTATAGTCTGCTGGGAACTTTCATATCTATAGTTCCTGGTAATTCTCTTCCGAATCCAGTGAGGTGTAAATTATTCATATATCTATCTTACACTTACAAAAATTGGGGCCCAGTGAGGTTAAGTGATTTGCCACTGGTTATAAAACTGGCAAGCTAAGATTCAAATGCTGGCTTTGAACTTAAGCTCATGGTTCATCTTTTCATTGTTTATGACTTTTATGAGTTTCTGTTTTCTTACCTATTTTACCTTCTATTTTATACATCTCTCTAGACTGAATTTAATGATCTTTGTATTTTGGGGTAAAAAAAGCCCAATACAATGAATTTACTAGGATTTCAGAGGTTTTTTTTCCTTTATTGGGTCACACCAACAATTCTCAGGGGGTAACTCCTGGCTCTTCACTCAGGAATTACTCCTGGAAATTCTTGGGGAACCATATGGGATGCCAGGGATGAAAACCATGTAGGCCATGTGCAAGGCAAATGCTCTACCTGCTGTAGTATCGCTCGCCCCAGAGTTCAGTTTATATCTCACTGAGTTTCTCCCATGAGCTCATTATCTAGGGAATTCTGTGGTAAATGGCAGTTTCTTTATTAGATAAATGAGGATACTGACAGGAACAAGGACTTAATTTATGCATTCAATCTACCAGATCAGGCAATTTCTCTTTGTTTTCATGTAAAAGTGTTAATGAGAAGGTCTTGGCGAAAATAACACATTTATTCAACAACACGGCAGACTGTTTGGTAATGTAGTTGCAATAAGCATTTCTCACCTGCCCAGTGCTGGTCTCAGAGTGTTTCGGTCTGTCTTGATCAAGATGAATTTGGAGGTGACTGTCATTTGTTGGGGTGAAGGTATGTGAAATGGCTGAGTAGCCGAACCCCTCCCCTATCACTCCTGACCCCAATCTGTCCAGACATTAGTGCAAAGAAACCACTTGCAAATTCCTTTAGAGTGATACCCAATCAGAAACATTTAATGTGTGCTGAAAAAGCCAAGCTAAGAATCAAGTTCAGACTTGTGGAGGTGTGAGATCTGGAAGCAGAGCCAAGCTCAAAAAGGTTACCTTTTAAATAGCCAAATTAAACAAGACACAATTGGAGGCAACTCATCCCTCTAGGCACTTATAAAACTACATGTGGGAACTTTTGAAAATATACTTAGCACCAATTGTGTCTTATTTTGCTTGGCCATTTCACAGGCGAACCCTTTAGGAATTTGGCTCTGGCTAGATATATCACACTTTTATGTGTCTCACCCCCCCCTCCTCAACTCTCCTTTATATATATATATATATATATATATATATATATATATATATATATATATATACACACACACACATATATATATACACACACTCGTATGTATATATATGTATATATGTGAAAAAAATCAGATATGCTGGTTCACAATTAACTTTAAGAAGAGTGAAAGATAGAAACAAATTAGGAAAAGGTGTGGAATGTGCTGAAAACACAGCACAATTATGTCCACCGAGGACACATGGACACATCCCTTTCTTTCTGTTTCACTTTGCCTCGGAGGATTGAGTTGCACAACACTGGGTAAAATCTACCATGAAGCTACTTGGGGGAATTCCCAAAGGCAGCCCCTCTGAAGCTCGCTAAATGGGGACAACTGAGGATGTGGGCACAGGAGTCATCGAGCCAGCAGAGGCACATAGACAGATAATGTAGTCAGGGCCAGAGACAGTCTGGACTTACTATCTTCTTCTTGAAGCAGATAGATGGTGTGTCATTCCTGAAGAGCTGGCAGTTCCGGGGTTGTGCAGAGGTGGGAACGAAGATATTGAGAGTGTGATGAAGAAATTGCTTTCAAGGATGCTTTCTGACTAAGATGTCTGTGTCACACTCGTCAGCCAACTTCCCTGCTTTGAAGCTGTAAATTTAAACAGCTATTCCCAGATGCAGTGTTGGCTGCATAGATTATCAAGGAAAAATTTTGTGCCATTTGATTAGCTTGTAAATTTTTATCGTGATGCAATAAAGAAGGCATCTCTACTTAAATCCTTTAAGCACCCAATTCTAAGCCACTATCCCCAGTGACCTTGAATGGAGATACTTCTATATAGAAAACTAGACTTTATTTTTGGGCTCATAACCAAGTCATTATACTTTACCATTCTTTTAAACAAGACTTTTATTGGAAAGGAGCATAAAGTTAAATAAGTTAAGATGTCAATTTACTCTTAGGTTTTCTGAATTTGGGTCCAGTTGCTCTTCTTTCCTTTCAACATGAACATTTCTCAGCATTACTGTGCTTAAGTGAGAAAGACTCTCAATTGCTATTCATGGTCTGATTTAAGGTTGTTTTTAGAGGTTGACTGTGATGTAAAATTAGTGAAGTGATATTGTTCTACTACCAGTTATGGGGCAAGAGTCAACATATGGAGCTCAGTGAGGGCACCAGAAAAATGTTCCTCTTGCTCTTGACTCTGTCCTCTGGCTGCTGTGCAATACTCTTAAAAATTTGTGGGCACTTTTGACTTGGCAGTTCGGTGCTGAGGTATATATTGGCAAGTGAACAAATGGCTTTGTTCCAGCTTCCCTGGGGTTCCCAGTCCAGGTTAGTCCCCAGACACTGGAATCATTTTTTGGAGCTTCTGCTGGTCTCCCACTATCTCTCTGGCCAAGGACACCCCCTGGCAGAAACTTAGAATAGGAACAGCTGTCCTGACGCCCATCTGCCAGATGCTAGCCTGGAACCCAACTTCTCTCTGAAAATTTCCTGTATGTGTTTCTGGAGTTCCTAGTCTAAGGGCACTATTTTATGTTTTTGCAATTCATTGTTTTTGCACTTTTCCTTTGTGTGCATGGTTTTTCATCTTTTTTCATAGAAATCTGTGGCTAGCTTTGCTAAGCATATGCTTCAGTAGACTTGGCCTATCTTCCTTAGGACTCAACCGGAAAAACTAAGTCACCTTTGAAGTCATTCATGCTAGTATATGATTAAACCTTTTCTGTTTCCACAAACCACACACATTATTTTTTCCTGAGTATCACTAATGGGTTTTATAACTTGGCAATTGGTTTCTCCACATCACAAAATGGTGGGTGTCCCAAAATGTACACTATTACAGAATGATAGTTATTGGAAAGACTCCATGTAGAGAAATGAGGAATTAATGGAAACTATGTACATTCATCAGATATTAGTGGTATAACTGCTCTTTGCAAGGTAGATAGAAAATGAATATTTATATGTCTATTTTAGAACAATCTAGATTTTGTATGAGATAGGTCAGAATAGCCTTTATTTGCATGAGCACATATTTTTTTAATTTTTACTTTAAAAATATTTTATTATACCACTGTAAGATATACAGTTACAAGATGTCCATGTTTGAATTTTGGTTCTACAGTGTTCCAACACCCATCCCTCCACCCCTGCTCATCTCCCATCACCAACGTCCCCACCTCCCTCCCGCCCCCCAGCCTGACTCCATGGTAGGTTCTTTATGTCCTTTCTCTCTCTCTCTCTCTCTCTCTCTCTCTCTCTCCTCACTTTCAAATTGGTGGCTATTATGGGGAGCGAGTCCCATCCAGCTGCTTCTGATGCCCTAAAAGGTGATGGGCCCACCCCAAAACCCATCTTGCCTCCTGGGAGCCTCATGGTCAGCTGAGTTAGGAGAGAGCTGGATGGCAACTCTCCAGCATGAGTCTGAGTTTCTGCATCATGGCCAAGAGCCCCGAGGCAGTTTGTTTGTGGGACCACCAGGCTTCCAGGATGGTCAGAGAGGGGAAGGGGTACCTCAGCTCCATCTTCAGAAATGCCCGGTGACTTCTGCCTCTGAGAGCTGCCTACCTGGGCTCGAACTTGGCTGCTCTGAACTGGTCTTGAGATCAGTGTCTCTTGTGTGTGGGTTCTGATGAGCTGTGGTGTCCGGACTGTGATAATAGTGGTTACTATGGTGAGAGAGTCTCATCCGGCTGCTTCCAAGACCCTACAGAAGTGATGGGCCCACTACCAAAACTCATCTTGCCTCCTGGGAGCCTCATTGTCAGCTGAGCTAGGGGAAAGCCAGATGGCAGTTCTCCTCGTCCATCTGAGTCTCTCATCTTTCTATCTCTATTTCTGTCTCTGTATTTCTCTCTCCTCCTACACCTTGTGACTTGCCTTATGGTTTATGATGTAATTATCTATGTGTATATTCAGTAATGATTTCTAATGTGACATTATAGTTCCTCATTCCCTATCAACCTCCCTAGTTTGTTACAACTACTATGATCATTATGTTGTACAGATGTGAAAGATCCTGGGAAGGACCTGGTCCTAGCCTATTTAGTTATCTAAGCCTCTTGGGCGTGGCTGTGCACTGTTATTCCTATGTCAGACCATCCACCATCCAGGGCCCACAGGGCAGAGCCCTGGGGGTGTAGACAAGCCTATCTCCTGTCTGCCACCTGCCAATACATCCAGGCACCACAGCCACATCTGCAACACCTCGAGGGGCAGTGGCCCGAATGAGCACACATTTAAAAGGATTTCCTGAAAGAAATGAATCTGTTGCTGGAATTTGAGTAGAGCAGTCTTGATTCAGTAGAGATACAATGGAAAGAGCATTTTACAGGGAGAAGATAATGACTGGTGAAATAGAAATGATAAATGCTGTATCAGGGTTGGGGAGATACTACTGGAGTTAAGGATCAAAGGCATTTGCCACTGTGGTATACAATCCCTGGGACCACATGGCCCTTTCTACCCCACTGCTGGATATTGCTCCAAAGGGTCTCAGAGTGTGGCTGAGTGTAGCCCCTGAGTGTAGCCCTGGGTATAGCTCCTGAGCCTTGTGGATATGGTCCTGGTGGTTTCTGACCTGGCAGTGCCCAAGCAGTACCGTATCTGCAGACTCTCACATTGAACTGCCCAGCCCAGTTAACCAAGAAACCATTGGGGGTATTCCTTGGGATCCATGAGCAAAGTGTGGGAGTACCCTCAAAAGGGCGCTCAGAAATGACATTCAAAGTTATGACTATCTGATCTTAATGCAATAATCTATTTCCTATCTTGGAAAATGGTGAAAGTTAGATAACAATATTTAAGTGGGGCTGTCATCCTTAAAGACCATGACTAGGAAGCTAATTTATACCATACAAATTGTTGAGAGGTTGACCTTGAATCTTTTCTCCCTTATGCAGATCAATCTTCCAGGGTTTTACAATGATTTACCTACCAGAATTAAGTATTCCAAGTATGAAAGGTAGTCCACTGACCTAGCCCTAATGCCCAGGGCAATGGCTGGAATGTAATGCTTGCTCAAAGAAATGAGGGATGTTTAGGTGAATGAGAAGCTCTGAGTCAGTTCAGCCCCTGGGCATGCACATTCATCCCATGAGCTTAGTTGATCAGCAACTCCTCTCACTGAATAATGACTGCCCTCCCTTTATATTTGGAAATCTCATTCTTAATTAATTCAGAGAAGCTCGGCAACTTTTCAAAATAGAAACTCTCCATCTGAACAGTGGTAAACAAGATGTTAAATTTTGCATAATGGAAAACAAATTATGCATCGAGCTGAATGCAATGACTTAGAAAAACATTTGACAACTTTTAACCTACTCCTGCTTCTTTAATTGTTTTGGCATGTGAGAATCAAAGGATCATTCAGGCATGTAAATTTTAGCATCCCAGAAGACTGCCACTTGGCAGTTCATATCACTTTTTGGGTATATCTCCATGCTGTCTTGAAGACCCCAATAGCACAAATCAAATAAATGTCTGAAATGACTGAGCTTTTTCACTGAACAAATGTCATGGGTTAAAGACTTTGACCAGGACAACAATGAACCATAAAACCATATCCAGAATTCAGCATTGCTGGGCATACATCGAGGATTACAAAGTGAGATCTGACTGCAAAGACTTTAGTGATATTATTTGTTTGGGTTTTTAAGAGTAAAACATTATTTTATAAATGTTTCTTTTTTTTCTTGTCTTCCAATACTTTGCTTTTACAGTCTGTAAAAAAAATAGCTTTGCAAAGTTACAGAGATAACATTGGTGAATTCTATGCAGAGTTTAATGGTACAGATAAGATTTCTTAAATAAAGAATTGTCTCTCACTGTAAACCTGCTGGAAGGAAGCAGGCTGCCAGCCATAGCACTATCCTGAAATACCAACCACGATCCTGAAAATAGCTGATGATTCTTTCATTTCTCAGATGTAGCCGCAGGGTGGGACACAGAAAACTCCCAACGTCCCTATTACATTGTTCCTTAGAAGGGACAAACCTCTGCTCTGATTCCAGGCCCCTCCCCTCTAGGTTGCCATGTGGCGTTGACTACCATTTATTCCCTGAGCTCCCAGGTTAGTGCTGTTGCTGCTCTGGGATACTGAGTCACCCAATAGATCTGTGCTCTTTAGTTTTCTGCCAGGAGATGGGAACGACTTATGCAAAGCCAGTCCAAACAGGAGGCACTAAACAAGATGTGAGACTTCACAGGAACCCCAACAGGAGAGAGGAAAATGAATCAATCTTTCAGTCTTCCCAAAAAGAGAGGGTCGTGTTTGGGCCCAAGCCATTTGTCTCTTGAAATGTAATACACGACATCCCTCCTCTTGCTTCCTCCTCGGGGAAGGAGAGCGAACACGGTAGCTGAACGAATGCCACATGTCTGGGAGGTCTTCAGAGGACTAAGGAGGGCAACACACAGGATTGTGTTTGAGTGTGATCTGTTGGTCTGGGAGTGGATCCAGGCGTAGAGGGAGCAGACGCATATGCTGGAGGTAACAAGAGTGCTTCTTACGAAGGTGTGGAGTTGAGCAGCTCTGAGGAGGGGGCTGACATGGTGAATGAACCCTTTTGGACAATAGGTTGTCTGGGGAAGGGACTCAAGGTAAGTTAAAAATGTTGAGTGACCCAGAGTCAGCACACCTGACAGGAAGAGGGAAACAGAAGACAAAGGAAGACATTCAATCTGCCTCATGCGAGCACAGAGCGGAAGCTTGGTTCATGTGCTAGTGTTGCTGTCTGAGAACTTGCCCCCCCAAACTCTTTCATTATTAAACACCCAAGCCAAATAAAGACTGAAATAACGAAGAAACAGAGGATTAAGTTTGGGGAATTGTTTCCATTAAATGCCAAGGTATTTCCTGAAGCCCCAAAAGCGAATTATTTCCTATATTATTTTTATTACTTAACTAAATGCCTGCTAGTCAAAACCAAACTCTTATCCTATTCACTCTTATCTTTGATACTTATCCGATAAGTGTATAAGAGCATTTTCCACTTTTGAGTTGCAGGAACAAACATCCTTAACAAAATTATATGGTGCTTTATTTGATATCTGATTTCTATTTCTGTTTGTTGTCTTGCTTTTGATATTAGTATGACTGGATTAAAAAAAAACTGGTTGTATGGATATGTTATTCCTAAGTACACAGAAAACTGTCAAATTAAATAAAATTCTCTAGATATTTCTTACATAAGTATAAGAGTAAAATATATATATATTTCTCATTTAAACTAACTGCTAATAAACAGTAAGTCATTTTGGCATTTTAGGAAACAAAAATAAAGGTAAAATGTCATGTTTCTAATTCCAATGTTTTGCTTTTTTTTCTTTATTTCATGGGTATAGAAGTATTCATTTAAGAAGCTCCATTTAAAGATATCTTCTTGAGTTATAAGCTTCATGTTAACTAACTCGTATAGACTGTTTTCTCTCCTTTTTGGAGCCTATAATGGGTAGATTTAGTTCTGCTTTAAAATTTCATTCTTACTAGGAAGTATACAGAAGAAAAATAAAGTATATGGAGTGTCAGACAAAGGTCTGTTTGTTGAAATCACTGGAGTTGTTCAAGTCAAGACATTGAGACACAATCTTGGTTTTCCTGGATTTTGGGAATCTAGCCGAAGAAAACAGAGCTGTGCAAGAAATGGCGAAGTGACTGTGAGTCAGGATGCCTAAACTTACTACTATTAAACAGAAGATGCTATTGGCCTGTGGACAAGATGCTGTCTAATAAGTGTGCACAAGCCATTCTAGACATCTGCTTGTAGAGGGGCAAAAGGAGATATAAGATATGTGAAAAGGGAAGAGGAGCTTTTATTGGTTTCAGGAGCTTGAGTCTGACCTGTTTGGAGAAAACTCCCAGAAATAGTGCAGTTGTTTGACAATGGTGACCAAAGTTGAATCTTCCTTCCTTCCTTCCTTCCTTCCTTCCTTCCTTCCTTCCTTCCTTCCTTCCTTCCTTCCTTCTTTCCTTCCTTCCTTCCTTCCTTCCTTCCTTCCTTCCTTCCTTCCTTCCTTCCTTCCTTCCTTCCTTCCTTCCTTCCTTCCTTCCTTCCTTCCTTCCTTCCTTCCTTCCTTCCTTCCTTCCTTCCTTCCTTCCTTCCTTCCTTCCTTCCTTCCTTCTTCCTTCCTTCCTTCCTTCCTTCCTTCCTTCCTTCCTTCCTTCCTTCCT